>JAXQQM020090485.1:0-37004 GCA_034641835.2 Pinus albicaulis
CTGATATATTATTCATCAAGATTCTCCTGATCACACACTATTTTAACTTCATGCACAATACATAATCTCTTCTACCATTGATCATTAATTGCGGAAATAAAAAAAATTGCATTCGCACATTAAAACCATAAACAATCACACATATGAACACAATATTTTATGGGAAAGCTTAAAGCTGAAAACCCCCAACTATCTGTATATTATATGTCATAGAGATCATGTAACAATCATTATACAAATCTCCTCACAAAGCTCTCAGTATAATATCCAGTTGATCCACACTAATCAAGCCCGATCTAGCAAATCACATGCTCCAATCTCTGCCACATGATAGCCTGCCTCTACTGCGCAATCACTGCTAAAAAATGGCTCTAAACGAACTCGAATTGGTCCAGCCTTGCTCACGCAATCCTCATTGGCATCTCCAATCACTGGTTGTTGCAAATCATGCAACAGTATAGTCACACTGCTCTTTCACCTACCTCTTCACTGGTCTCCACTGAAACTATCCATGCAGTGTAGTTAACTGATGTATTATTTAGTTGATTAATGAGTTAATAATTAGTGAATTAATTAATAATTAATTCACACCACTCTCACTAGTGTATCAATCAGTTAGACTAGATACAACTAGTTCAACTATGTTTAACTCAGTTAAACTGAACACAACTCCATCAACTACCTCAATAACTCCACCAAACTCTGTCACATGAGTTCTAACTGAAGTATCCATGCAATAGCTCCACTTAACCCTCAGGAATAGCGTAATTCCTTCTGTTAGCTCTTGTGCCACATCTGTGCACTTAACTGAAGTGCTCCAAGAGAATAAGATAATGTTTAGAGTCTAAATATTATTAAGAGCTAATAATATTCGACATATCTATTTTTAGACTGGCAATCTAAAAATAGATTCCGCCCAGTATGTCTAAAAATAGAAGTCCATCTATTTTTCCAACTTGACCAACCATCCACAAATAGCATCCTGCAACTCATAGAATATGATCGACATGTCTAAAAATAGACTTGCGCCAAAAATAGCCTGTGGGCCCACTTAGTGAAGGCGACTTCTTTCCACTAACCTCATCATCTTGTTTCAATATCAACACTCCCTCTCAAAAAGATAAGGATTATTTTCCACCCCTATCCTGCCCCTGTGGTATTCGAATTTGCTCCTGGTGAGCGCCTTCGTCAAGATATCAGCATCTCGATCCTCCGTGGGAATGTATAAAAGTAACATGATCTTCCGCTGCACACAATCTCTGATATGATGATACCAGATGTCAATGTGTTTAGATCTATCATGAAATACTGGATTAACCGAGAGTTTGATGCAACTCTGATTATCACAATATATCACAATAGGATCTAAGTGTGAACCGAACAACTCGACCAGGATCTTCCTCATCCATATAGCCTCGCATGCAGCCAAACTCGCTGCCATATACTCGACCTCTGCTGAACTGAGTGCCACGGATCTCTGCTTCCTGCTGTACCAAGAAACTGTTGTCGACCCGATACTGAAAATCCCTCCATATGTGCTCTTTCTGTCCGTTGGGCTCCCTGCCCAATCTGCATCTATGAAGCCACATAGCCTCACCTCATCCAGAAACATGCATGCACCAATCCATATCAGATGTGCCTCGGGGGTCTCTGATACATGCTTTCACCTTCCGGTAGAGCTTGGTAGGCTTAACCATAGCTTGTGAAAGGCGAGTTACTTGACATAGCATATGTCGGAATTAGGTACATTGACCCCAGATACATAGCGACCCCACCAACTGATGTAGGTATCCACTACCTCTGCCGGTGTAGCATCCTCTGTCCTCCATCCACCGAAGGAGAGGATAGTCAATTTGCAACCATGCATGTTGAACTTCTCTAGTATCTCCCGGGCATACTTGCCTTGAGACACAAACAGTCCATCACTGCGCTGCCAAATTTCCAATCCCAGGAAATAATGAAGGAGGCCCAAGTCCTTCATCTCAAACTCTTTTGCAAGATCAGCCTTGCATGAGAGCATCAATAGCTCATCACCTGTCAAAATCAAATCATCTACATAAAGTACAATGATCAGCAACTTACCCTCTACCACAATCTGGTATAGGTTCGGATCTGCCCCACTCTTGGAGAATCCAAGTCCGGTAAAATAACTATCTATCCGTGTGTACCAAGCACGAGGTGTTTGTTTCAACCCATACAGTGCTCTCTTGAGCCTGCACACATGCGACTCGCTGCTGAAGATCTCAAAACCTTCGGGTTGCTCTATGTACACCTCCTCCTCAATCACTCTATTGAGGAACATAGTCTTCACATCCATCTGATGAATGTGCCACCCCATCTGCGCTGAGAGAGAAAGAATCGTCCGTATGGAAGAATACCTTGCAACAGGTGCAAAGTTTTCCTCATAATCGATCCCCTCAATCTGTGAGAAGCCTCGGGCAACAAATCTTGCCTTGTACTTCTCCACACTCCCGTCAGCTGCTTGCTTCACTTTGTAGATCCATCTCGAACCCACCACTGATTTCCCTTCTGGCCTTGGGACAATCTCCCATGCACTTTTTCTAACAATCGAATCATACTCCTCCACCATGGCATCTACCCATGCGAGATCCTCCACAACTTCCTCGAAAGAGGATGGCTCTGTCACGATACACTTTCTCATAAGAGCCATGTATCCAGTGTACCGATCAGGTGACTATCTCTGTCTGCGCTATGATGTAGGTGCTCCTACAACCTTCTCTGCATCTTGAGCCAGTCGCTCAGCTTCTGTAGTGCGCTTTCGCCCTCTCATGGTTGGCGCTGCATGAGTGGTCTCTTCCACTCCATGAAACTCCTCTTGTGGATGATCCACATCCTGAGGCTCATCCTTAAAAACTAATAGCTCCTCATCTGCATGCAAGTGTGGCTCCCTCTCAAGCAAACACTTCATGGCTTTCTCCTCATGAAATTTGATATCCTGTCGCACAACAGTCTTGCGACTGTCTGGAAAATACACACGATAGTTGTGGAGTGTATTAATGTACCCCACAAATATCCAAACCTCTGCAGTCGGCTCCAGCTTCTTCCTGGCATCCTTAGTCACATGAATGTAAACAGGTGAACCAAAAATCCTCAAATGGGAAATATCAGGCTTCTTACCAGAAAACGCCTCCTCGAGTGTACTCATGCCACGTATCCTGTGAGGACAACGGTTCTGCACATATACTGCAATATTGCATGCCTCAGCCCACAAGTGTATGGGAAGGCCCTGATCATGCAACATTTCCTGTGCAACACCCATGATCGTTCTGTTCTTCCACTCAGCAACCCCATTCTACTGTGGGTTATGAGGTGTTATGAGCTCTCTTTGAATTCCTTCTGCGATGAAAAAGTCCTTGAATTCGCCAGAGATGAATTCACCACCATTGTCGCTCCTAAGAGCCTTCACCTGCTTCCCCGATTCTTTCTCAACCAGTGCCTTGAACTCACAGAACTTTGAATATGTATCGCTCTTCTTCTGCATGAAGAAGATCCAACACTTCTGAGAAAAATCATCAACAAATGTCACATAGTACCCGTGCTTTGTTGTCGAAGCTACTGAGAAAGGTCCACACACATCTGTGTGAATTCTCTCAAGGATCGTCGTGGCATGACTATACTTCTCGTGAAAGGTGGCTTTCACAAATTTTCCCAAGGTACATCCCTTGCACTGATCTGACTGCGCAAGAGTACCCTTAGGAAGCCCAGTAGAAATCTACTGTAGTATCTTCAAAGCTCCATGGTGAAGGTGGCCCAATCTCTGGTGCCACAACTCGCCATCATCACGGCTCACCACTTCTTCTGCCTTGCCTGCCATTGCTGCGTAGCCATCTACCTACAATTGATAAAGGTTCTTAACTCGAACCCCTATCCTCCGAGTCTCACCTATTGCCTTACTGCGCAGGAAAGCCTTTCCTTCTCTAAAGACAACATCATATCCCTTGTCTTCTAACATTGCCACAAAGATAAGATTCTTCTTCAATCCTGGAACATGCATCACTTCCTTCAATACGAAGGGTTTACCAGACTCCCTCTCAAAGGAAATGGTACCGATACCGGTCGCACTGTATCTACCATCATCGCCCATCTCGATGTGCACTTCAAGATCTTTCTCATCCAGGTCAGAAAACAAATCTCGATCTCCTGTCATGTGAAAAAAGACGCACCACTTTGTCAAGAAACCACCTTTGAACCCATCACAAACTTGAGACCAAGCATATGATCGGCGAAAAAATCCAGCTCAGCTGAGGCTAAGGCCTCTCCAGCTGCAGATCTAGCAAACTGCTTATTTTTCTTCTTTTGTGGACAATTAATGGCGTAATGTCCGTATTGGTGACAGTGAAAGCACTTCACCTTGGACATGTCCTGCTTCTTGCCTTTCGAACCGGATTGAGAAGCATTATTCTTGCTCTTCCTCTTCCTTGATTTGGCAGCCAAAGCGTAATTTTCTTCATCTGCACTCTTCGATGAAGATCCGTCCCTGGTACTCTGCCTTATCTCCTCTTGCAATATCCGACTAAATCCAGCCTCCCATCTGGGGGTATGCATTGTGAGTCACATTAGGAATGCCAACTCTTGGAAGCCCAAGAGCCAAGCTCACAAGTCCTCATCATCTACGGATCACCCCCACATACCGCTCATCCACGTGAATGGACCGTGAGGTACTTCGGCATACTGTCGCCTTTCTCCATTTTTATGTTCCTGAGTTTATCCTTGAGCGCCAACTTCCTCTGGTCACTCTTGCTTTGGAATAAGTCTGTCAATGCTTTCCACATCAAGAATGGAGAAGCCTTACCATGAAGGCTGGACGCTATGTGATCCTTTACACCTTCCAACAGAATTCTTTGACACTTTGATGTCTTCTTTTGCCATGCGTCAAGTGCGGCAGCATCGCTAGAAGCAGGTTTTGGAATTTTTGCATCTATGAACTCCTTCAACCCATTGTCATCCAGCACCGCCTCCATCCTGTCCTTCCATGCAATATAATTCGAGCTGCCCTCAAGGGAATACTCCAATCGCAATCCGTTGAAATACATCTTGACTTCGACACTAAGAAAACACTGCTACAAATTCGAATTCCACTAGCACAAAACTCAACCACTTCAATGTTTTGCAATTGCTCCAATGATCAATATCGCTCTGATACCATGTAGAAATTTGAATAGTGATATATTATTCACCAAGATTCTCCTGATCACACACTATTTTAACTTCATGCACAATACAGAATCTCTTCTACCATTGATCATTAATTGCGGAAATAAAAACAATCGCATGCGCACATTAAAACCATAAACAATCACACATATGAAAACAATATTTTATGGGAAATCTTAAAGCTGAAAACCCTCAACTATATGTATATTATATGTCATAGAGATCATGTGACAATCATTATAAAAATCTCCTCACAAAGCTCTCAGTATAATCTCTAATTGCTACACACTAATGAAGCCCGATCTAGCAAATCACATGCTCCAATCTCTGCCACCTGATAGCCTGCCTCTACTGCGCAATCACTGCTGAAGAATGGCTCTGAAAGAACTCGAATTGGTCCAGCCTTGCTCACGCAATCCTCATTGGCATCTCCAATCACTATTTTTTGCAAATCATGCAACATTATAGTCACAACTGATAGTCACACTGCTCTTTCACCTACCTCTTCACTGGTCTCCACTGAAACTGTCCATGCACTGTAGTTAACGAGTGTGTTCTTTAGTTGATTAATGAGTTAATAATTAGTGAATTAATTAATAATTAATTCACACCACTCTCACTAGTGCATCAATCAGTTAGAATAGATACAACTAGCTCAACTATGTTTAACTCAGTTAAACTGAACACAACTCCATCAACTACCTCAATAACTCCACCAAACTCTATCACATGTGTTCTAACTGAAGTATCCATGAAATAGCTCCACTTAACCCTCAGGAATAGCGTAATTCCTTCTGTCAGCTCCTGTGCCACATCTGTGCACTTAACTGAAGTGCTCCAAGAGAATAAGATAATGTTTATAGTCCAAATATTATTAGAGTATGTGTCGACATATCTATTTTTAGACTGACAATCTAAAAATAGATTCCACCCAATATGTCTAAAAATAGAAGTCCATCTATTTTTCCAACTTGACCAACCATCCACAAATATCATCCTGCAACTCATAGAATATGATCTACATGTCTAAAAATAGACTTGCGCCAAAAATAGCCTGCGGGCCCACTTAGTGAAGGCGACTTCCTTCCACTAAGCTCATCATCTTGTTGCAATCTCAACATCAAACAAACTCATGAAGGATACGTAAAACAATGCAAAGGAAAGTTTAAATCTGAAATGAAACTAGAACAACATTAACTAGCATTCATTTTCAGATCATGTTGGTATAAAAGCACAAGGTTACTTTCTTGTTTTACTTGAAGGGTTTTAACAGTGTAAATTTACTGATGCTTACAAGATTGAGATTGCTAGAGGAGAAGGGAAGCTACTGATAGCTAGTCCTGAAGTTAAGACAAGAAGGAAGAAGGCTGAAGGCATCATCCTTACCCAAAGGACCACTCAAGGAAACACTTGAAGCACAAGAGGAATTATTTGCATAAGAGGCTGAAGTGATTTAAGAGATACAAGCTGCAAAGATTGAGCTTGAATCTACAACCAAAATGTTAGGGCATGAAGCTTTGTGAAATGATGTGAAGCTCTTTAATTCATTACATTGTGATGGAAACTTCATTAAGTGGTGATTCTAAACCATCCTCCTTTGCAATACTCTTTGATAAAGAGATGAAGCAGGACTTATACATCATGAAAGATATGGTGCAACATTTGTATGAAGATACATGGGAGAACATTAAACTTCAAGATAAATTGGTTGCTATGAAGAAAGAGAAGCAAGAACATCTTCAAAAGATGCATGAGATGGAGATTCAACTCCATGATGCCAAAGAAGCCTTATCCAAGCATGTGTTTAAAGAAGAGGTAAATAATTCAAATTTGTCTTCAATTTCCTCTCAAGATAAATGTGTAGGTTCATTTGAAAAACACACTAGAGGAATAGGGTTCAAATTGATGATCAAAATAAGCTATGAAGGTAATGTATTAGGCAAACATGCACAAGGCATAGTTGAGCCAATTATGGTTGAGGAAAGGCCTAATTATTTGGGGCTTGGCTATGGACAACTTTATGGATAAAGTTCTAAAGCCATGATGGCACTTGAAACAGTTCCAAGAAGGACTTTTGTTGCAGGTTCAAAACCTCAAACATGTAAATTTTGCAATCAAGATGAATGCAATTGTTTGAAACCCATGTTGCTGCAAGATGCTTGTAGACATGCAGCTTATGGTGAACAAGAGAGTTGTGAAAGCTCTAAGGACATGAACATTGTTGTTGGTGACTCTTCAAAAGAGAGTTGGAACCTCTTCAAGTTCATCTTCTCAAGAAGGTGATAAAAATGGACATTCAAAGCAACATTCAAGGCATAATTCTTCCTATAATCATGTTTTTTATGATTATGTTAAGCATGAAAAATATGCATGCATGAATGGGAGAAAAAGTTATTTTTCATATTGTGGTTTTTATAACCGTCAAGTTTCAAGATGCTGGAAGAGAATGATATCATACATGAAACAGTCAAAGCAAAGGGAACTTGAACAGAAGATGCAAAATATTTGCACTTATTGTCAGAAGAAGGGACATCTCATTGCCTAATGTTGGACACTGCATCCAAACACTCATCCCAAGCATCTGAAGCAAGTGGAGAAAAAGGTTGATGGGAATGGAACAAGAGATTCCATCATCGATGTGAGTCAAGATGATTCACAAGAATAGGATGTTCAGTAGGAAAAATTGCCATTGATGGGGTTTGGTAAGAAATGGCTCGATTTCTTGACCAAGTAAGGCATACATTTCCTTTGTACATAGATGCAAATTTCAGCCTTATGTATGCATGAATTTTTGTTCAAAGTATGACAAGTTGCAACAGATTATTACAACTTGTATGATGCAAGATTGCATGTGAATGTTGTTCTATTGAAGGCATTTCTTTTTGTTGCAAAAAATTTCGCCAAGATGGTGTAAAAGATGGGTCTGTCACTCATTTATGTTGCATCAATTTATCATTCAGTTAAGCTCTTATGATCACTCATATGTTTTGGGTTTATGTACTTGTTTGTACTTAAAAGAAAGAGTTGAAGAGTGTACATATGCATGAGATTTTGTATGTGTAAAAGGAGGAATTGTGATAAGTTCATTGTAAATAGATACATGCATGAGTGTTGTTAATATGTATCTTGGAAAGTTCACTTGTGTCGATTGTACTGCACATATGTTTATCAACTTGTGTCTATTGTACTGCACATATGTTTATCAACTTGTGTTGATTGTGTCGAACACATTTCATATCGATTTATGTCGATTCTGTTGCATATTTCATATCGACTTGTGTTGTTGATGTCGCATGCTTTTTTTCAACTATGTTTATCGATTATGTTGATTGACTTATGTTTTAGTCAATGGTGTTTGTCGATTGTGGGTCGATATTGGATACACCAATGTGAAAGAAGATTGCCACGTACTTGATGTTACAGGAGGTGACAATCATTGCTTTGAAGAAGCAAAGAAAAAAAAGTGGTCATCATTTCAATTCTTGCATAATGATTGATTTTCAAGATTGATTGTGTATTCTTGTGACAATATGTCGCAGGAAGTTTGATTTCCATTCAGTGAGAAGTGTACGAGATGCAAAGTGATTTGCAGCTATTGCAGAACAAGCTGGTTTCTTTTGTTGAAACCAAGAGTTCACTCATATTGCAAGTTTAATTTGGATAAGAGGATTTCCAAGAAGAAGCTTGTATGCCTTTGTTGCAAGAGGGACTTCATTCTCAGTGGGAAGGCTAAGAGTTTGCCAAGCACATAGAGATCGATGTGGTACATTTAGATATGTATAAGTCAACAACAATCAGTAATGTTTAAGTGGTTAAGCAACAGCCATAGAATAGTGGTTGAGAGACATAGCCAATTTTGATACAAGGCATGTCAAGATAATTGTCAAGAAAGACTTGTCAAGTAAAATTAATTGATATAACTTGAAAGCAGAAGAGTGTTGAAGCTCAAGAAGATAATTATCAGCTTTTGTGGGTCCAAAAGCCCGTTAGTGGGAAGGTGTGATCAAAATTTGGATCAGGGCCTAAAATTTGCTAAAATTTCAAAGTGATCAAAATTTCTTCAAACAAATATGAGAGCGTAGAGCTCATCACCAGGATTCCAACGCAACTTGTTTCATAAAAATTTTAGTTCGTATGATTGAGTTATGGCCTGTTGTTCGCTTTCCAAAATAGGTTAAGAACCAGATCAAACAGCAGAGTGGGATCCGAATTGGTGTTTGTCATGGAGTCTTGACTCCGCATATAGAATCGGGGATTGCAAAGCCGCAAAATTTTTGCATGTGGAATGGACGGTCGTGATCCAGTCAACAGCGAGGGTTGAACGATGGTGATTAGATCACAGAAGCAACAATGGGAGATCAACGAGAGAGATCTCATCGCAGTTGAGAAACATCATACATCGCACAGAACAGAGTTTACCGTTAAAAGAGTTTCACAAAGTTAAATTGTTTAACCTGTGATGTGAAGTGAGGAGGTGGAGAGATAACGAGGATCGTCGGTTCAAGGAACAAACCAATGGTGGAGATCGTAGCACACAGGAAGCGAATTCGCAATTCGCAAGGAATAAGATTTAATGGTATAAAGTTAAACTTGCGAAGTGCGATGAGTTATATGTGTGATAAGCTGAAGAGAAATGGGTTAAGATTTCTGATATGCAAAATCTTAAATCCTACGATCTTCGAAAAGGTATTTCGGCTGAATTGCGATGTGGCAATGTGATCGCAACTTCGTGTTGACACTCGTATTGTTTAAATGTTAAGAGTATTTGTTATATTCCACGACGTACGATACGCGAGATTGTATGTCTCCCGATCTGCGATGTACCATGTATTACAGTTGTGAATTTGTTTGATATTGCGAAGTCCTGTAAAATGGATCCAATGTTGATCACAAACGTATGTATGTTTAATGAAACTCCGATATTGTATTCCGCTGTTTCTGCTAACGTATAAGCCACTTAACAGTTGGGGGTGCGCATGTGGCCATCGCCCTAACCATAACTTTTAATGCACGACTTTTTTGGCGGAGCAGATAAGGGCGCGCCAAATTTGGTGGTCAGCCCTAATTTAACTCCTGTTAACTGGAGTTCTCCACATTTATTGGAGTTTTCTTAAGAGATATTGGGAAAAAGTGTATAAGGCTCAAATTTTGACCATTCTGAGTGAATGAAGAGTCATTCTTGACTAAATGGAGGATTATGAAGCCATTGAAGTAGGTTTCAGAGGTAGAAAAGGTCATCTATAGGTGTTTTAGTGCATTTGAAGATTTTTGAAGGCCAGGGCCACCAGGTGTTGGGGTCATTGCCAGAGCATCCAGAGTCCAAATTTAGCAAAAAAATAGTCATTTTTGGGTGATTATGATGTTTTAAACTCATTGGAATAGGTTCCAAGAGGTTCTGAATCTTGTAAAAGAATTTTGAGCACACTTGAAGCTAATACAAATGTCACACTATGAAGTTGGACAAAGGAGATGTAACCCAGGAGGGGTGAACTCCTTTATCAAAATTCTCTATGTTAAGCTTTGTTATATGTTCTTATTGTGTTTACTATTGCTTCTATTCTGTCATTTAAAATTATGCTTTTTAATATTATGACAAACTCATAATTTCACTAAGTACATTGTTTCCAATTACATGGTCTTAAACAAACTCATGAAGGATAAGTAAAACAAAGCAAAGAAATTTTTATATCTGAAATGAAACTAGCACAACATTAACTAGCATTCATTTTCAGATCAATAGTCCTTCATGAGTATCCTTCAAAAGGATTAAAATTTCTACCAAGTTTCTTGGGAGAGGAGGAGGATATTTCAGCTGAACAACATATCTTGGAATTTGAGTACTTTCTAAACAAATTTCAAATTATTTATGAACATGTGGCTTTAAGGATGTTTTGACATTCATTAAATCAGGGTGCTCAGCAATGGTTCCAGTGTTTTGAGGCGAGTTCAATTAGTTCATGGCAAGGTTTTCAAGATATCATTCTCAGATATTGGAGCGAGCACAAATCATATGAAAAACACATTTTAAAATTATATTCTATCCAGAGGCAGCACAATGAATCAATCGTTGAGTTTAATAGGAGGTTTCAAAAAAATTATTTCAGCATGCCAAAAGAAATTCGACCTCCTGAAGTTGGAGCTATGGTTTACTATTTGAGGGCTCTTTCTATTGACTTGGATTTTTATCTCAAGGAGAGAAAGCCTAGTAATCTGGAGTTGTTGTTTCTTTATGCACAGGAAATTGAAGATAATTTGTGGGCTTGTATAATTTTTTCTTATCGTGTTGAAAGGACAAGTTTCGTTGAATACAAGAGGGCATGTTAAGAAAACAATGGAATTGTTTTACAAGAGAATGCAAGTTTAGGGATCAACAAGGATTTTCAAATGGTTTCAGAGGACGCTCACATTATTAAGACACGAGAACTTAAGCATTATGAGGATTTTAATCAGCAACTTGTTGTGACAATTGAACTAAATTTTGAAAACCTGGATGATCATTATAATTTTCATAATTGTAGTGATTTTGTGAACAGAGAAGAAACTAGTGGAGCTCCTCAAGTTTTGTTGCAGGAGGACAATTTTTTTTGTCAAGAATGGGCATTGTACGAAAAGCATTCGCATTATGGGGAACAAACCTCAGATTTCTCTTTTCCGTTTAAGTGCCTGTCTGCAGAAAATGGAAATCAAGTTCCTTGCACACAATTACGAAATAAAGAGTCAAACAGTGAAATAGGATGTTGTATTCAAAGGAATATACATTAGCAAAATGTTCAGGAAAAGGAAATAGCCGAAATTTTGTCTCATCAGTTCTATGATCCAATGGCTGAGTATATGACAAATTTCTTTGAGCAGCAACAAGCATTTATGCAAAGGTATGTGCAAAGCTTTGTATCTGGGAACTTTTCATGGTACATCCCTATTTTCATCTTTAAATTTCAACAATATGGAGGCATTAAGTCTAACACACAGATGTTAGGTTGGTGCCATTGGAAGGCTGACTTCACCTGATTAAGTTCAGCCATGCAAATATATATAGGAGTTGTACATAAATAAGCTCAGGAATTGAGCATTCCCAGTTGCAGTATTTATAGTTTAGCATTTTCAGTTCAAGAATAAATATCATGGAGAGAGGTTTCAGAGAGTTTGAAATTTTCAGAGATTTTGGATTGGGATAAAATTTAGTTTGATTGACTCCATGCCCAACAAAGGCTACTGGTCTGTTGTTCTCGCCAATTTCCAGGAAAAGGGATGTCCACAGTTGGAGCTAGATGTTGTAGCACAATTTTTCAAGGCTAAAATCTTCAAGTACTCTACAAACAAATTTCATCAATGACATAAAATTGAATAAAAAAGGTTTTTGTTTGAGAGATCATTGCATCACAATCTGGACAAATCACCCTTATCATCAGCTTCAAAATGTTTTCAAATATGCAGGGACAAAAGTTATTGTTGAATGTACTATAGTTTGGAGGAGGGTACCCTGCTGCTAGTAACTTCTTGTCTACCAATTTCTTGAATGTTTTACAAGTTCAAGTCTATTCACCTGAGGGAGATGGAGTAAATATAAGTTATTGGTTAGATACTCCGCATATAAGAAATTTGTTGACTTGAATGAGATTGAATACATCTGAAAGTCATGAATTATTTACATTTTGTACTCAGAAAGTGTTCAGAATCTCGAAAGGAAAAGAAAAGGGTTGTAAGCAAAAAAAACTTTTCAAGGTTCTCGGTCTATTGATGTTTAGTGTGTGTGTTTCTGTTACCTGGTTAAAAAGGGATGCAAGGGCACTCATTATGATGGTCAAATTGACTATGTTGGATGATATAGATAGTTTTTCAGGATAATTTGATATGAAGGCATAGTATAAGCAGTTGTTTCCCTTGTATATTCAGCAAAGAAAAATGCAAAAGAAGATATCATACTGAGCAAAACAACAAGTCTTGAAGGGGAAAATGATATATGCAAGAAAGATTCTCCCACATGATGCATCATCTCTATCTGCAAAAAATACTGTTGGGTGTGGAGCCTGACTATCTTGTTTATTTTGTATCATAGCGCTAGACCCCTGTACCTTAATGGGGTGGCAACACTGCCCATAATTAAACACTGCTTAGGGGGTCCCCGAGGGGGGGGGGGGTGACTGCGACTTTATGGAGCCCCCCCCTGGGAGGGGGTTTTGGGGGCAGCGCCCCTGAAGCTAAAAACAGATGTAAAATTGCCTTGTAAAAGTATAGTAATTTATAGTCAATTTGGGCCGTTCATTAGGCGAATGATCTGACGGTAGAAGTTATGTTTAGTTTAGGGTTTTTTGCCATAGAATGAAACCCCTCGCTTTGTATGAGGGTATTGTATTGCGACTGTGCATTCTATGTGTATTCTCAGAGCAAGAAACAGATAGGGAGACTGTGAGAGAGAACAGAGGATATTACAGCGGATCTGTTGTAGGTTGTGTCTCTTTATTTTTCTGGATAATAGAAAGGAAGGACTAGCTGTTCGGGGTGGATGTAGCCCAAACTGGGTGAACCACATATATTTGTGTCTCTCTGGTTTTATGTGTTTCTTGTGTTTGTGTTTCTGCATATATTTTATTTGTTCCATTGCTCTGTAATATATAATTTTCCAACAAATACAAATATTCAACATGAAATTGTAACGAGACTACCAATGCAAAAATTCTCAATGAATCTAAAGAAACGAATTTGAATGTTGGGAGAAAGGAAGAAAAGCCTAATATTCCTTATCTGAATTCATTTCCAGTCGAAATCTCCCCAAGGATGCTTTCTACTATAATTTTGTTTTAAATGCACTTTGTAATAGAAGCCAATTTGCAGAAGCAGCTAAATGGTTTCAGTCTATGGTTAATCTGGGTTGCAAACTAGATGTTTATACATATGACATTATAATTCGCGTTGCTTGCAATTTAGGGAGAATCAAAGAGGTTTGGAAAATTGCATTGGTTCATGATTCAACACAGTGGAAAGAATCACAAATTGGAACCAAATCATATTGAAAGCGATTTAGTGCTAAGATGTCTTGAAGTTAAATTAAACAAGATTATCATTCTGCCAAGTTTGAGTGCAGCGAAGGCTCGTATTCATTGTTCCCAGGTCCAATGGCAACTCGGGAGCACAAATTGCACGAGATTTATCCCAAGGAGTGCCCCTGCAAGCAGTCTCGTTAAATCTGCGCCCCTACAAATCGACGGTTGACATTAATTGCGGGAACACTCTCTTCAAATTCCAAAAAAAACTTAAGTACCCTCGCAAGTGGTTTCAGGTTTCTATAAAGGACATTACATGGTGATAGCTGGAGCCCATGTCCTTTACTTTCAAATCACAATTCTAATTTTTATGAATTTCAAATAATGTCCTGTCATAGATCTTTCAAATAAATTTTGTTTAAAAATAATATCATGTATTATATGTACATATGATATTATTAAAATTTTGTAATCTCCACCATAGCGAAACAGTTATTAACTGCTTTAAGCAGTTATTTATGAAAACTAACTCAACAATGATGTAAGCACATAGATAAAAGCCCAAGAGGCAGAGGGCAGAAGACCCAGAGTTTTGGACCTTTGGAAGACTACAATTTTGTACTTACTTTTCTGATGAGTTAATGAAAGAAGCATCAAGTTTCCAACAATTGTTGATGGTGATTCGTGTTTCCTGTGTCATCTTGTATTTTTTTTTCTTTGAATGAAGTGAAGTAAAGTAGTTGTCGGTCTCTTAATTACATGCGTAAGTAAGAGTTAAATAACCTTAATATGCGCTCCTTCACTCCAGCTTTTTTGTCTTCATAAATTCACTCTGAGACTTAATGTAGTAGATTCTATGTAACAACATATTATTTTGAGTTTCCCTTCAGTTCTTCTTTTCCATTCAGATATCTACAGTTAATGGCATTGTAAAATATTTCATTACTTTGGATCATTAAGGGTTTTAAAGAATTAATTTCCAAAGGGATAGAACAAAGACCAAATGATAAAAACCATTTCCATAAAATACTTTGAAAATGTCTTAAGCACTGATCCCTTTTGACAACCGAGGGATTGTCTCTTAAGAACCAACATTTTTTGGCGCCATTGCCGGGGACGAAGACGCAAAGTTATTTTTCCCTGGGTATTGACATCTATTTCTTGATGGTGAACAAGATTTAGATATAAATTTTGGTTGTTTATTATTCACCTAGCGACTCCACTGATGAAGGTTTCATTAGATGAAGAATTTTTCTGGCAAGAAAATGAGAAAGCATCGTGGAAAAAACATATATCAGAGTTTCAGTTTTTTAAAGGAAGTTATATTTTATACTATTAGTTTACTGGTTTATTTTCCCTCACATATCAAGAAGATTGTCTGCTGCTTTATATTCTCAGAAGACTGTAAGGCCCAAAAAGTACATTATTTATTGGAAAAAGAATATCATTCTTCTTGTTGTATTATTGATCTTGACACAACTCTATCTCCTAAATATGAGAGAAGAGATCACTGTTGCATTAAAATTCCTAAAGATAATCAGTTACAATCTCGACATAAATATGATGATTCATCATATTTTGGTGATAATATTATGCCTCATAAACAATCCACTACTTTTCAGCTTGGAGCCAAGGTTATTTTCACACCCTTGGTGCTACCTATAGTCCTTCATCAGTATCCTTCAAAAGGATTCAAATTTCTACCAAGTTTCTCGGGAGAGGAGGAGAATATTTCAGCTAAACAACATATCTTGAAATTTGAGTACTTTCTAGACAAAATTCATATTATTTATGAATGTGTGGTTTTAAGGATGTTTTATCATTCATTAAAGTAGGGTGCCCAACAACGGTTCCAGTGTTTGGAGGCAAGTTCAATTAGTTCATGGCAAGGTTTTCAAGATATCTTTCTTAGATATGGGAGCGAGCGCAAGTCATATGAAAAACACATTTTAAAATTATATTCTATCCATAGGCAGCGCAATGAATCAATCACTGAGTTTAATAGGAGGTTTTAAAAAATTATTTCAGCATGCCAAAAGAAATTCAACCACCTGAAGTTGTAGCTATGGTTTACTATTTGAGGGCTCTTTCTATTGACTTGGATTTTTATCTCAAGGAGAGAAAGCCTTGCAACCTGGAGCTGATGTTTCTTTATGCATAGGAAATTGAAGATAACTTTTGGGCTTGTAGAAATTTTTCTTATTGTGTTGAAAGGACAAGTTTTTTTGAAGACAAGAGGACATGTCAGGAAAACAATGGAATTGTTTTACAAGAGAATGAAAGTTTAGAGATAAACAAGGATTTTGAAAGGGTGTTAGAGGACGCTCACGTTCCTAAGACATGATAACTTAAGCATTCTGAGGATTTTAATCAGCAACTTGTTGTGACAACTGAACTAAACTTTGAAAACCTGGATGATCATTATAATTTTCATAATTGTAGTGATTTCGTGAACATAGGAGAAACTAGTGGAGCTCCTCAAGTTTTGTTGCAAGAGGACAAATTTTTTTGTCAGGAATGAGCATTGTACGAAAAGCATCGGAAATATGGGGAACAAACCTCAGATTTCTCTTTTCAATTTAACAACTTCTCTGCAGAAAATGGCAATCAAGTTCCTCGCATACAATTACGAAATAAAGAGTCAAACAGTGAAATAGGATGCCTTGTTCAAAGGAATATACATCAGCAAAATGTTCAAGAAAAGGAGGCAGCCAAAATTTTGTCTCATCAGTTCTATGATCAAGTGGTTGAATATATGACAAATTTCTTTGAGCAGCAACAAGCATTTATGCGAAGGTATGTGCAAAACTTTGTATCTGGGAACTTTTCATGGTACATCCTTGTTTTCATGTTTAAATTTCAACAATATGGAGGCATTAAGTCTAACACATAGATGTTAGGTTGGTTCCATTGGAAGGCTGACTTCACCTGATTAAGTTCAACCATGCATATATATATAGGAGTTGTACATAAATAAGCTCAGGAGTTGAGCATTCCCAGTTGCAGTACTTCTAGTTTATCATTTTCAGTTCAAGAATAAAGATCCTGGAAGAGAGAGGTTTCAGAGAGTTTGAAATTTTCAGAGATTTTGGATTGGGAGAAAATATAGTTTGATTTGACTCCATGCCCAACAAAGGCTACTGGTCTGTTGTTCGCAGCGCTTTCCAGGAAAAGCAGTGTCCCCAATTGGAGCCAAATGTTGTAGCACAATTTTGCAACGCTAAAATATTCGAGTACTCTTCAAACAAATTTCATCAAGGACATAAAATTGAATAAAATTTGTTTTTGTTTGAGAGACCATTGCGTCACAATCTGGAAATATCCCCCTTATCATCAGCTTCAAAAGGTTTTCAAATATGGAGGGACAAAATTTATTGTTTAATATACTATAGTTTGGAGGAGGTTACCCCGGTGCTAGTAGCTTCTTGTCTACCAATTTCTTGAATGTTTTTCAAGTTCAAGTTTATTCACTTGAGGGAGATGGAGTAAATATAAGTTATTGGTTAGATACTCCACATATAAGAAATTTGTTGGCTTGAATGAGATTGAATACATTTGAAAGTTATGAATGCTTTATATTTTGTACTCAGAAAGTGTTCAACATCTCAAAGGAAAAGAAAAGTATTGTAAGCACCAAAAAAAAATTCAAGGTTCTCGATCTATTGATGTTTACTATGTGTGTTTATGTTACCTAGTTAAAAAGGGATGCAAGGGCACTAATTATGATGATCAAATCAACTATGTTGGCTTATATAGATAGTTCTTTAGGATAATTTGATATGAAGGCATAGTATAAGGAGTTGTTTCCCTTGTATATTCAACAAATAAATATGCAAAAGAAGGTATCATACTGAGAAAAGCAACAAGTCTTGAAGGGGAAAATGATATATGCAAGAAAGATTCTCCCACCTGATGCAGCATCTCTATCTGCACAAAATACAAATATTCAACATGAAATTGTAACGAGACTACCAATGCAGAAATTCTCAATGAATCTAAAGAAATGAATTTGAATGTTGGGAGAAAGGAAGAAAAGCTTAATATTCCTTATCTGAATTCATTTCCAGTCGAACTCTCCCGAAGGATTCTTCTTGCTATATTGTTGTTTTAAATGCACTTTGTAATAGAAGCCCATTTGCAGAAGAAACTAAATGGTTTTAGTCTATGGTTAATCTGGGTTGCAAATGAGATGTTTATACCTATGACATTATAATTCGTGCTGCCTGCAATTTAGGGAGAATCGAAGAGGTTTGGAAAAGTGCATTGGTTCCTGATTCAGCACAGTGGAAAGAAATGCATATTGGAACCAAATCATAGTGAAAGTGATTTAATGCTAAGATGTCTTGAAGTTAAATTAAACAAGATTATCATTCTGCCAAGTTCGAGTGCAACAAAGGCTTGTATTCATTGTTCCCAGGTCCAACGGAAACTCGGGAGCACAAATTGCACGAGATTTATCCCAAGGAGTGCCCCTTGCAAGCAGTCTCGTTAAATCCGCTCACCTACAAATCGACGATTGACATTAATTGCGGGAACACTCTCTTCAAATTCCAAAAACCGCTTCAGTACCCCCTCAAGTGGTTTCAGGTTGCAATAAAGGACATTACGTGGTGATAGCTGGAGCCCACGTCCTTTACTTTCAAATCACAATTTTAATTTTTTATGAATCTCAAATAATGTCATGTCATAAATCTTTCAAATAAATTTTGTTTAAAAATAATATCATGTATTATATGTACATATGATATTATTGAAATTTTGTAATCTCCACCACAGCGAAACAGTTATTAACTGCTTTAAGCAGTTATTTATGAAAAAACGGTGATGTAAGCACAAAGATAAAAGCCCAAGAGGCAGAGGGAAAAAGGCTTAGAGTTTTGGACCTCTGGAAGACTACAAATTTGTACTTACTTTTCTGATAAGTTAATGAAAGAAGCATCAAGTTTCCACAAATTTTTGCTGGTGATTCGTGTTTCTTGTGTCATCTTGTGTTATTTCTTCTTTGAATGAAGTGAAGTAAAGTAGCTGTCGGTCTCTTAATTACATCCGTAAGTAAGATTTAAATAACCTTAATATGCGCTGCTTCACTCGAGCTTTTATGTCTTCATAAATTCACTTTGAGACTTAATGTAGTAGATTCTGTGTAACATCTATTATTTTGAGTTTCCCTTCAGTTCTTATTTTCCATTCACATATCTACAATTAATGGCATTGTAAAATATTTCATTACTTCGGATCATTAAGGGTTTTAAAGAATTAATTTCCAAAGGGATAGAAAAAATACCAAATGATAAAAACCGTTTCCATAAAATACTTTTAAAATGTCTTAAACATTGATCCCTTTTTACAACCGAGGGATTGTCTCTTAAGAACCAACATATACCACAAATTCCTTGTTTGTATCTGCAATCTTTAACATTGGAGCATTTATCAACGACTATTTTAATTGTTCAAAACTTATTGCAGATTCCTCTATCCATTCAAATTTCTTACCTTTCCTCTACAGTGACGTAATAGGATATGCAATCCGAGAGAACTTCCTGATAAACCTCCTATAATACCCTGCTAGTCCCATGAATGACCTTACCTCTTCCACATTTCTAGGAGCTTCCCACTCCATGATAGCCCTTAATTTCTTCGGATCCACTGTTATACCTTTCTTGGAGACCACATGCCCTAACTAATGTACCTCTGTCTAAAATAAACTGCATTTTCTAAGCTTGGCATACAACTGATGCTCTCTTAGGAATCTCAATATTGTTGCTAAATGCTTGGCATGTTCTTCCTCATTCTTAGAATATGTCAAGATGTCATCAATGAATACAATAACAAAATTGTACAGATAATGACGCAACACACTATTCATCAAGCACATAAAATTATATGGAGCAATAGTTAAACCAAATGGAACTACAACAAACTCATAATGCCCATACCTAGTCTGGAAAGTTGTATTTTAAATGTCCTCTTCCTTGATGTGTACCTGATGGTATCTTGATATCATATCAATATTAGAGATCATTGTTGCTCCCTTCAACTAGTCAAACGAGTCATTAATCCTCTACAACGGATATTTGCTCATGATGGTCACCTTGTTCAACTAACTATAATCGATGCATAACTTGAGAGACATACCATCCTTCTATTTCACAAACAATATTGGTGCACCCCAAGGTGATGCACTTAGCCTAATGTATTTCTTGTCAAGCATTTCCTTCAACTACAAATCTAACTCTATTAACTCTGGAGTGCTTATCTTGTATGATGCCTTTGATGCTGGTGTTGCCCCTAGTACCAACTCAATGGAGAAGTCCACTTCTCTGTGAGGTGCCAAGCTTAAAATATCTATTGGAAACACATCCCGAAATTTTTGTAAGATTGGGTATCTGCTCAATACCTTTGTATCCTCATCCTCCTTACCTTTATCACTAGAAATATGCACTACAAATAACACACACCCTTTTTTGCGATTGCGCTTTGCCTGCATAGTTGTCACCATCCTAACTGATGTTGCCTTCTTCTTACCCTGTAAGACTCTTTGTTCCCCGTTGTCATCCAAGAGCTCAATGGATTTGTCATAACAATCCAATTTGGTCCTATGAAGATACAACCAGTCCTTACCCAACAACATAATGTATGGATTCTTTCACAAAATGATCCATCTCTTTCTGGTTTATTAGTTTCATATTGTAGAGTAGTCCACACCCAACAACATATTGTATGGTCTCAACGACAATACATTCAAGTGTGTTGATGTAGGCATACCATTAATTTCAAATGCATGAAATATTACACAATGATGAACTCTTTTCTTCGTACCTGTAGGCAACTACACTAACCAATATTCTGCATGCGCTTCTTCATTCAATCCACACTTATTGACCAATTCATTTTTAACATAACTATAATTAGATCCAAGGTCAAGCAAAATAGAAACAACTTGATCACAAAGCTTACCGTCCATCTCAATGATAGATGCCTCATGATCTGCCTTCCTATTATCCAATGCTACGTAGATACGAGGAATGCTTTGCCCAACATCCCCAATAGTATGCGCCTCCAGTGCACTGTAAATCTGAGGCCTATCACCCTGATACTACAGACAATCTCTCTTGAGATGCTCCTTACCACATATCCAACACTCCAACCATCCTGTACCATCATTATATTTTGTTGCCCTCCAGGCTAGGACCATCTCCTTGTCTAGCTACATTGAACTTCTTGTAAGGTGCAACATTTCTTTCTCACCTGCATCCTGAGGCCTTGTTCTTTTCTGTTGCCATTTACCTTTACCTTTATCTTTCCCTTTCCGACCTTGCTGATATTATGTCTTTTACTTTGACTTCTCATAACAGTGTTTCAGTTTCCCAATAACTTCCTCAAGTGACCGAGGCTCATCATAGTCAATCTGATCTTTAAATGTTAATGGAAATCCACTGACAAACCTTTGAACTTTAGACTTTTCATCTGTAAGATACAATAGATGCCTCAATAGCTCCAAGAACTTGGATGTATATTCCTCATCCGTCATTGATCCCATCTTTAGCTCATACAATTGCTTGGATTTGTTATCGTAGTATCTCTCTGAAAAGTACTTATTCCTGAAAAGCCTCTTGAATTCATTCCAACTCAACTCTTCGGTCCTGATGTCTCTCACTCGCTTCACATCTTCCCACCAGATGTATGTTTTACCTTTCAGGCTGAAGATAGATACTCTGGCATTCATATTATCTATGTAATTATGCAACTTAGATAATTTCTTCATCCCAAGTAGCCAATCCTCTAAATCCTCCGACGTCTTCAAGTCTCCATAAAAAGTAGGTGTCTTTGCTTTCTTGAACTCATCCAGAAAATTTCCCCCGTCACTCCTCCTATAAGGATGATAACATTGAAAATCATAGTGTTTGTCAGAACCAGAACTAGAATAGTACTTGTGTCCATCACCTCTCCTATATGGAGTATCCAAGAGCTTTCCATCTCTAATTGTCTCATCCTTATCCAACCTGTGACCGACATGAGACCTAATTCCATATGCCCCATTAGTCCTATCCTTCTGTCCATGGTTGATCCGAAGTGGCTCTTGTTGTCGTAGTTCTAACAAACTTTT
Organism: Pinus albicaulis; assembly: GCA_034641835.2. Taxonomy (NCBI): domain Eukaryota; kingdom Viridiplantae; phylum Streptophyta; class Pinopsida; order Pinales; family Pinaceae; genus Pinus; species Pinus albicaulis. The sequence goes on from JAXQQM020090485.1 coordinate 22,264, forward strand.
AAGGATTACCACATTAATTTCTGTTTGTTTCTCCTGTGCCTAAAATATTCTGTCATTATTTGTCTTGCAAGTTCTTATTTATGCCTTCAAGCTTCTCAATGTGTTTGCTAAGTCATAAGAATTCCCACCACCACGCTGCTCATATAATCCATAAGGAGAATCTCGTGAACTTTAGTCTACCATCTTGCTAGTCATATTTTATATTCTTCCTGCAATAATACCATGTCAATTAAACCAAAATATTAACATTATCAACATACCTCAGTATAGTTCGGGGAGGAATATCTCATATGCAAGATCAACCAGATTAACGCAATACATGTATAAACATAATCATAACAACATATAGATATCATAGTAACCATAGTCTAGTCATCAATGCATGACCATACCAACCACACATCATGACCTCATGCATGAAAATTTCAACCATATCAATGTATGCTTAACAACATGTAAACATTGTCATACATAAACAATGCTTAACTAACATACACTCATGACGACACATTCAACAACACCATCAAATTTCACATGGAGACATCACTGAATCCATGACCAACACCATGCATATGCAACAAACACATAGACCACAAGTATAAGTAACACATACGCGATCGACGTGAATGCATGACCAAAACACCGCCCATCTAGTCCAAGGGGTGAACCATGCTCTGATACCACTCTGTAACACCCTCCTCCCACATTTACCCAAGATAACCTGTCCACTATGGTAAACATGTGACGATAGGCCATTATGATGAGATTCAACCTCATAGGTCACCTTAAGGAAGTGGAACTCACAAAAGACAATCAAACTGACCATTCACACATCCTACAGAATCTCCAAGATTCAACCAAACTTTCCAGGTGCTTAACTCCTTAAGAAACTTGTCTTTTACTGACCAAACACCCCAGTTGCTCCCATGACAAGGCAACAATGCAACTAGAACCCTCCAGTAGCTCCCACAGCAAGGCCATCCCAACAACTATGGAATTTTTCAGGTAGTCTTGTGCCAACGACCCCAAATTTTGTGCCACTTTTTTAGGGCCAGGACTCAAGCCACTGCCCATAACTTCATTAGACTTTAAAAAATGATAATTAACATTGTAACAAAGGTACTAATGCAAACATTTGATCAATGAATTGACTGAACCCCTACCATCTATCATAGACATTTCGTCAAACATGTCATAAATATGTGTTCTACAGGTCATAATAACATATCTGAGCATAGGGGTCTCATACTTATTTGAGAGTTGCTAAGAAGCATTGATACCTTATCACATTAGCTACATTATCATATATTAGGTCATATATTCATTATTCATTCATTTACAAATCAAAAAATGATGAGATCCATACATCATTATTATCATAAAACATACTCATAACCAACATATAAACAACATGAATAACAAGGATAAAACAACCATAAAGGCCACATATGAACCAATACATTCACACATAAAATACCAAGGAAATGAACTCTTATTAATGAAGGCAAAGTCAAACAGGTTTGGGACTTCCACGTACCACCCGACCATATATTGGTTGAACCAAATATTTATTTCAGCCAATCACCCCTCTGCCATATTCCATGCACGAATGTGGGACTCATAACCAGAAATCAACCAGGGATTCTCAAGGCTAAACCACCTCATCCTCATCAATAGAACCAAGCTTTACTGCAATCCCAACTGGATCACTAGGCCCTAAACAAGCATTGATGCCACCATATCTGTCCACCTAAACTGTAAGGAATTTGTTTGTCTTAATCTCTCGGCTTTACCGTGTATCCTACCATTACTGGTCAAAGGATTCCTAGGCCTATGAGGTCTCTACCCTTTGGGCTTTACTGTGTATCTCATATCGGTATTCCTAGGCCCAATCGATGGTACTCACCACTGATATTTACCATGTATCTCGTCATTCACTGATCGAGGATTCATAGGCTCAATCGAGGTGTTCACATCTAGGCTTTACATAGTGTCACATCTCGGGATTCCTAGGCCTTGTGAATAATCTTGAGACCACCCCACTCAGCTTCAAGTCCATCCTGCAATCCAGCTCAACCAAATACAAGAGAACCCACCACGCCATGGCTATACGGAAATGGAAAGGCTAGGCTGAAGAACACTGTCACACCTGACAAAACCCATGCCAATGACAGTAAAAGAACCAAGAACACACATGCATAACCATGCATGCCAAAACTAGCAAGGAAATCATACATGTAAGGAATCTTGTTGTAGCTGCTTGATCCTGCTCTTTCTTGCTTGATATTTGCTTTCCTTTGCCTTCTTCCTCCTTCCTTTGTCTTTTTGATCCAATGCTAAAGTGCTCCAAGAAAACTCTAAGTGTTAAGAGTGTGAGAAAGAGAGAATAGAGAGACAGCTCCAAAACTGAACTGAAAAAAGATACCAATTGATCCTCAGAGGCCTTTTTATTAATGATACCTCTATTTTCTTCAATTTTCCATTATTTTCCTTCATTTTCCTCCTCACATGCAACCTGTGACCTTTCACCTTTCTTTTTTCCTAATTTCCATTATTTTCATAAATGAATGTCTCATGTTTTTTTAAAGCCTTTGTCATTACCTTTTCCAATTTCCTTAGCCATAATAAACCAAATGAACACTCACACTAGGATTTTTTGCCAAACATTCAGCTTGGAATAAGTGTCCCATAACCGTGGTTATTATTTTGCCTTTATTAACTTTTATTAAATGGAATTTTCATCAAAGTTGTTACATAACCTTAACCTTTACATATTATGGGAAATACGAAAGTGTAGGAATCGAAAGATCTTTGAGCATAAAGTTCCAGATGTTTGGGAAACTATTTTTAATATTATTGCGTATTTTGGGAGATTGATCCTAAAAAATGAAATATTGCAATAGAAATATTCAACTAAAAGACATTTAGAGGGAGTTCCCGGTTTGATTTTTCGATGGGGCATGAAATCAAAGAATGTGTGAATGTGGGGCTTATATTTTCATACAACCCGATACATCTTGTCAATTCTGGTGGGAAAGAGGGAGGGGCATAAATAGTCGGTTTGAATTAATTTCTCTGTGGGGGGCCTTACTATGTGCCCAATGGTTGGGAATCGAGGCTATGCAGGTTTCTGGCGACTCAAAAGGAATCATAGATTGGGAAAATGGGTCTACTCATTTAAATTCATTCATTCTATCAACCTGGATGAGACGCATTCGAACTCTAGAGTAGAATTTTCTCCATATCTCCTATATGCATTTGTACCGGAAACATAACTAGGTTACAGACTCCTTGACAAAAATAAGAGTAACAGTTGAGGCAGGTGAAGGGCATATAGATATCTTGTAGTATTGATCAATACTTTTCATTAAGTTAATGGTTATCACTTTTGATGTTGTGACTACAGTTGAGGCGGGTGAAGGGCATATAGATATCTTGTAGTATTTATGAGTACTTTTCATTAAGTTAATGGTTATCACTTTTGATGTTGAGGAGATGGAATAGGTACTTTTTACAAAGAGATGGGTTGTATTAGCATTTGTTAATGAGGACCAATTGGAAGTCTTGGTAATATTGTATGCAATATCGGGTTCCTAATATTTGGTTAACAATAATATGTTGTTTCGTAAGCTGTTATTTTCTCTCTTGCTTCTGCTTCAATTTCTCTCGCAGGCAGTAGATGCAGCATTCACATGTTTCCAAAGCACATTCCAAGAGCATGGAATGTGACCACTTCTGACATATACAATGGGATTGGTAAATTCATATTCATCGTTCGATATGAATGTACCTTTAGCCTTGAGTTAAGAAGAATTACTAGTAATTATTTGTTTGTTGTGAATATGGGAAGGCTTGAGTTAAGAAGAATTACTTGTAATTATTTGTTTGTTGTCAATATAGGAAATGTGTATGTTCAAAAATGTAATCTACAAACTTTATTTTGGCATTTGTTGGGTAAATTTGTTTTAAAAAAAAAAAATGAATAGAAAACTTGCATTATGAATTGTAAAACTAAAATAATAAGTTAAAATCATATGAATGATTGGAAGAAACCTCGTTCTCTTGGGTGTAGAGGGGACGGGTAGGAGCATATGGAACAGGAAAGCTAATCGATAGTAGTTAAACTTCAATATTTTGAGTGCCCTAAAGGTTTTTGATGGTATTGAATTCACTTCCATCATAAAAAATGCAATTCAAACACTCCAACTAGTTGATTTTTTGAAAAAAAATATGAGATTCCAGCAAAAAAACTGCCATCCAGAATATCATGTTGCCAGCGATTATATTTCATCGTAACTATCTCAAATTTCCTTTTTATTTTTTTCCTATGGACTATAAATTGTTCCAGCACCATTGCCAGAATTCTAGTCGATCTAGACTTTAAAAAGCCTAAATATTAAAAATCCATAATTACACCGATAGGTGTTCTCTTTGCTGGCTTGGGGTGGGCAGACACTATTCACCCTAGCCAATGAGAGAGTTTGATCATCACCCTTCTAACTAATTAAATTTCACCACCTGTTACTCCCTTCAACCAATTAAAATTTGACAAACCTGCCTAGCTACTGTGCACACCATACCTCTGCAATGTTGTGCACACCATACTTCTGCATGTTTAGCCAAGGACAAGGACACCCAATTTCTTAATTTATTATGAGTTTCTTGGTAAACATGTCCTTCTTCTTTGTTCCTCTTTCTTCTAATGTCCATAACTTTGTTCCTTCAACCTTCACAATGCCTTCACAGCTCACAGGAACACACAGCTTCTTCACAGCGCACCAGGAAGAGAGAGGAAAAACAAATAGCCTTCAAGATTGTGTACATCTAGAAGGACATGGGTGTGGAGAATCTAGGGCAAGTGGCAACGACTTCTTCACAGTGCACAGGGAAGAGAGGGGAAAAAAAATAGCCTTCAAGATTGTGTACATATGGAATGACATGGGTGTGGCGAATGTAGAGCAAGTGGCAGCGAATGTGGTTGTTCAAAAATAACACGTTCATCTGATTCATTGGTCACTGTCCAGCTCTCAAAGCCCGTCCTGTACCTATTGTCTCAATGCGTTGTCTTACTTTGTGAGCTTGTGCTTGTCATGGAGGTAGAGGAAGAACAACTCTCAAAGCCTGTCATGTACCTATTGTCTCAAAGCGTTGTCTTACTTTGTGAGCTTGTGCTTGTCATGGAGGTAGAGGAAGAATCATTTGGCTTTCAAGTTTTACCCCGTTTTTCTTCAGTAAGAAGAAGTGCCTCCATGATTTGCAGCAGATCAGAGCTTTGCTAAGACCTGGTTCTCATGCGCCACGGTAAACTTCCGACTTCCTCTTTTAACACAAATTGTTTTTTTTATCAGGGTTAGATCTCATTACAAATACTCAGTCGAATGACCCATAAAAATCTGAATTAAAAACCGTGGAAACCCTAAATATCTCATATAGAAACCCTGGAAACTGCAAAAATCTGAAATAAAATCCCTAATTTAAGGCTGAACTTGGAATCTGAAATAAAACCCTAATTTTTCGCGTAACGACAAATTTAGAATGCTGGATTGGTTGCTGAATTCTAGTTCAAATTTTTAAAATTTTGTTGATTCGAGGTAGCCTTTTAGACCCAGGGAAATCACTTACTAAATTGGATACCATTTTGAACAGGGAGGTTGCCTGAGACAGGCAGTCGCTTGCATGAACCAAAAAAATTAACTAGTTTATGTGATTGTCCAGTTTTTTTGAAATTTTTGAAATTGGACTTATTGCCCACCCACCCAAACCAGTAAGATCCTAGTTAACAATCCAGTTATTCAGTTCAGGACTTATTGCTCACCCACCCAACCCAGTAAGATCCTAGTTAACCTTTTTACATTTAAGTATAGCGAAGGTAGGCCGATTCCATCTATATTTAATCCTGAAAGGAGTGGTCAACCTAGTAAGATCCCCAATCCATCTACAACCTCAAATAAGTATACCAAAAGTAAGGTTATCCCGTATGTTCTGGTAGTTGTATTTAATGTCGTAAGGTCCCAGTCAGCCCTCTTCCAACCTTATCATGGTATAGCAAAGGTAAGGTTATCCCTTATGCTTTGGGAATGTGGTCAATCTTGTAAGGTCTTTGTCATCTGTTGTGCAAGCTTGCATGAGCATTGTGAAGGTAGGGTTATCAACTTATTCCTTATGTTCTGCTTAGATAATTAGTTTAAAATATAGTTTAAGGGGGATTTTTTAATAGTAGAATCTGGAGGTTCTTTTTAAAATTTTCCTGTCACAACACAACTAGGATCTGTTTTAATTTATCAATTTTCAATGCCATTTGGGCTTTGCCAACTTCTAGTAGGAAAGCTTCACTTCGGGGTAATTTTGGGCCGGATGACAGTCGCTTCCCTGTTCCGCTATTTTGTGTTCAATATGTTGGCAGGGAGAAATGGTAACTTGGATCTATACAGATGTCTGAGCTTGGTGGGCTATTGTATGCTGCTAATGGTGATTTTCCAGCTTCTAGCAGGAAAGCTTCACTTCGGGGTAATTTTGGGCTGGATGACAGTCGCTGCCCTGTTCCGCTATTTTGTGTTCAATATGTTGGCAGGGAGAAATGGTAACTTGGATCTGTACATATGTCTGAGCTTGGTGGGCTACTGTATGCTGCCAATGGTGATTTTCTAGGCATCTGCGCTTTTTATCCCACCTCAAGGACTCGTCATGTTTGTCATGGCGGCATTGACCGTGCTTTGGTGCACAAGAGCTTGTAGCAGTTTATTGATTGTCTTGGCATCTCACGGGGATGAACACCGAGGCTTGGTGGCATATGCTTGCAGCTTGATTTACATGTTGTTCTTTCTCCTGGTGATTTTCTGGAAGGTATTTGTATCAGTGGCACAAATATTTTATAGTAATTATTTGGAGTGGGAATAGGAGGAGAAAATTTCAACTGCATTTGTGGGCTTTGTAAACAAATCCACTGTCAAGCTTTTGTAATGTTTTATGGAATACTTTTTTAAAAACGAGGAAAACCGTAAGAATTACCTTGATTTTTTAAAATCTTAACAAAAATTCTGGTGTCTTTATGGCAGTCTTTTTGATCCATTGGCTTAATTTAATTTAATTTGTAGGCATCCTTTATTTTGTTAACATAGATCTGTAATTCTAGACAGAACATGGGAGAGTTATCCTCAACAAACTGCTTGCTAGCATCGGATAGATTAGACATTAAAACTATACTGCTTATATTTTCTTCTCTCTAGTAATATTTCTATGTATGGTTGTGGTATGTAAGTTTCTTGATGCTGCGTGGAAAAACTGCTCGACATGGGAATATATTGGACTTGTGCGAATGGCACACAGATCTATTGCATTATTTTGCTTTGTCTAGGTGTATGCTGAAAAGTTGAGTATGTTGTTCATATGCAATGTTACTAATGACACTTAGTTTTCATATGTGTTATGTCATGATTGCACGTGAAAAGTGAGAAAATTGCTAAGTTACCGAATCCGCCGGTAGGGGGGCCAAGTATGCCGGTTCTGCGGATCAGATCTGGATCTGGATCCGGATACATAAAAAATACGAGTAAAATACGGCTAAAGTGGATCAGCTAAAATTAGAAATGCCTCCCTGTCAGCGGAAACGGATTTGTTCCTTTTGCCGGAACCTTCCAAAATTTGTCTTTTTAGGTTTTAAGTTTTTACCATCAGTCAGCATTTGGGTTATTTGGAATCCTCAGTTTTCCGCACTGCCCTGACGCAAACTTCAACTTTCCTCACTGCCCTACTTTCCTGAGCTCCAGCTTCTCGGTGTGCTCTGCTTTCCGCAGACTTGGCGTTTAGCAGTGGTCAGGTTTTAACTTTCCACAGACTTGGCATTTTGCTCTGACAGCATTTGACAACATTTTGGTGTTTAGCTCCGACAACATTTTAACTTTTGTGGTAGATAGACTCCTTGGCGTTTAGCTTGGATAGAGGAGGCTCCGACAACATTCGACAGAGGAGGCTCCAACAGCATTCGACAGGCTCCAATAACATCCGGCAGCATACCAACAGGTTTTTATTATTTAAATTTAACTAAAGTTTTAACTTTATTATATTTAATTTTAGATTTTTATATAGTTTTGAACTAGTATATTTAAATTTTTATATAGTTTTAAATTTAAATTTTTAATCATTGCGATTCAAAGTCTTTAATTAAAAATTTAAATAATTTAATTTAATTACAGTTTAAAACTTTAATATAATTAAATTCTTTCATTTAATTTAACTTTTAACTTTAATCTATTTAATTTTGAACTTTTAATTGAATTAAACAAAACAACGCACAACAAGTGAGACAAAGCTCACACAATACTTGACATTAGCTCAAACTCAACATTACAAATTTATAGCACTTGCACTCACCTAATCTACCTAAGATTGAGGCAACCATCCTGAACTAGTGGAACTAAACTCTAAATAAAAACTTCCGTTCACCAAACCATAACCAAATCTATTTCTGCATTATTCTAGATTATTCTCACATCCTCCCTTAATGGAGAAATGGATTTTCTACAACACCTAATTTACTTCTAAAAACTTCAAACTTGATTTTACCAAGAGGCTTAGTAAATATATCAGCCATATTATCCTTGGTATTACAAAATACTAATTCAATTTCATTTGACTCAATCTTCTCTCGTACAAAGTGGTATTGCAGCTCAATGTGTTTTGTTCTCGAATGGTATATTGGATTATGTGCTAATTTGATAGCACTTTGATTATCACAATTGATGCATGTTGAACCACTTTGTGCCTCTTCAAGATCTGCAAGAATTATCCGCAACCAAACAGCTTCACAGGTGGCATTTGTCAAAGCTTTGTACTCAGATTCTGTTGATGATAAAGAAACAGTTCTCTGTTTCTTACTACTCCATGACACAACCCCTGATCCTATATGAAATGCATAGCCAAAGGTAGATTGTCTGTCATCAGGATTTCCTGCCCAATCTGAATCAGAAAAACCTGTCAGTGCAACATCAGATTCATCAGTATACATAATACCTAAATTGATTGTTCCTTTTAAGTATTGGAGAACTTTCTTTGCAGCATTCCAGTGATTTCCTGAAGGCTTAGCCATGAATTGACTAAGGATACTGACTGAGTATGCAATGTCTGGTCTGGTAGTGGTGAGATAGTTCAGACTTCCCACTAACTGACGATATAAAGTTCCATTGGCCTCTTTAGTTCCATCTTCTTTGTACAACTTTGCATTCTATTCTAAGGGAGTTGACATAGCTTTGCAATCACTCATATTGAATTTTTTAAGAATTTCCTTTGTGTATTTGCTTTGAGTGATCAATGTTTTACTAGGCTCTCTCCATACCTCAATTCCTAAACAGTAATGCAATTCACCCAGATCTTTCATTTCAAATTCCTGAGACAACTGAATTTTAATTTCTTCAATTAACTTGTAAGCACTGCCTATGATAATGAGATCATCCACATACAAAGATATTAAAGCAACATTTCCTTCTTCATTTTTCTTAACATACAAGTTAGGTGTTATGAATCTAATTCATAACTAATGTAATAAATATAGTCATTAATAGATAAACAGGGATTATGTTAAGTAGTCATTAGTTAAACGAAAAGGCATGTCTAAAAGACATGCCTATTTGTGAAAGGTCACCTGCATAGGTATAAAAGCAGGGCCTCATTGTAACTTTCAAATATCTTATTCACATCATATCAATAAAATATTATTATTCAAATACCTCTTGTGTATTTTTATAATTAAAGCCATTTTTGCTATTAAGCCAACAAATCTACAAGTCTTGCTGCTATAGAAATTTTTTTATAACCGTTTGTGATTTCTGCACGTGAATTCTCTAATTGCTGAAGCTTTTCTAGAATTTTATTATTTTTTTCACTTTCTTCAGGTTCTTCATGTAATGGCACATTGTATGGTAAACAATGTTCCCCGGCTTGTATACTACGTTCATAAGCTTGTAAGACGATGTTGTGCGACAGGGTTTCAACTTGGCTTCGATATGCCTCTGATACCACTGTAGCAACGGAACTTGTAGATTTGGTTTCTGTAGCAGCAAGACTTGTAGATTTGTTGGCTTAATAGCAAAAATGGCTTTAATTTTAAAAATACACAAGAGGTATTTGAATAATAATATTTTATTGATATGATATGAATAAGATATTTGAAAGTTACAATGAGGCCCTGCTTTTATACCTATGCAGGTGACCTTTCACGAATAGGCATGTCTTTTAGACATGCTTTTTCGTTTAACTAATGACTACTTAACATAATCCCTGTTTATCTATTAATGACTATATTTATTACATTAGTTATGAATTAGATTCATAACATTAGAATCGTTTTTTCTTTTCACAAACCCATTCTGAAGAAAGAAGGTATCAATCTTTACATACCATGATCTCGACGCTTGTTTCAAACCATATAAGGCTTTTCTTAACCTGCAAACTAGATGCTCCTACCCCTGTTTGACAAACCCTTCATGTTGAACCAGATAAAATTCTTCCTTTAAATCACCATTCAGGTACAGGTACAGGTTCAATTTAGGCAACATGGGACACTCTCAAAGGTTTGTATACCAAATTGAATTAAACAAAACAACGCACAACAAGTGAGACAAAGCTCACACAATACTTGACATTAGCTCAAACTCAACGTTACAAAATTACAGCACTTGCACTCACCTAATCTACCTAAGATTGAGGCAACCATCCTGAACTAGTGGAACTAAACTCTAAATAAAAACTTTCGTTCACCAAACCATAACCAAATCTATTTCTGCATTATTCTAGATTATTCTCACACTGATGTAGTTTTAATTTTTAAAGTTTAAATTTTAATCGTCCATTCGAATATTTAATTAAAGTTTAAAATTTTAATATAATTAAAAAAAAATTATTTAATTAAATAATTTCATTTAATTAAGTTTAATATATTTAATTTTACCATTCGAATATTTAATTAAAGTTTAAAAGTTAAAACTTTAATATAATTAAATAATTTTATTTAATTAAATAATTTCATTTAATTAAGTTTAATATATTTAATTTTAAATTTTTATGTAGTTTTAAAGTTTAAATTTAAATTTTAATTGTTAACCATTCTACAGTATTTAATTAAATAATTTCATTTAATTAAAGTTTAATATAATTAAATAATTTATTTAATTAAAGTTTAATATATTTAATTTTAAAATTTTATATAGTTTAAAAAATTAAAAGTTTGAATTTTAATTATTAATTATTAGTTTATAACTTTGTTATGGTATAAACTCTAGAGTTTATTAAAATTGCGTTATTTAAAAAGTTTAAAGTTTAAATTTTAATTCACATGATTAAATTATTAATTATTTTGTATATATTAAATTTTAATTAATATTTTTATTATTAACTTTTAAGTTATGAACATGTAATTATCAAAATAATTAATAATTTAATCATATAAATTTTAATTTTAATTTTAAATTAATAATTAAAATTTAAAGTTTTTAAATAATGCAATTTTAATAAACTCTAACATAATTAATATTATTAATAATAACTGTATAACTTAAATTAAATTTAATGTAACTTTTAATAAAGTTAGATGACAAAATAATTGGTAAAATCATTTTTTTTTCCAATAAATGCTTAATATATTATAGGTAATCATAGGCAAGATAGATCTAGAATATTTGACATTTGTTGTGTTTATAAATTATATTATATAAGCTTATAAAGTTATAATTTGAATTTTATGCAGTAAGGTATTCTATACAGTGAAACCATTATCATTATCATTTATGGAACCATCACAACATGAGCAAAGTGAAGGGGAAATCATCAAAACAGATCTGAAATCTCCTCTATGGCAGTATGTGGAGATTATTGGAAAAAATCATGGAGGTGGTTCTTATAAATGGAAGTGTAATGAATGCCAAGATATAAAAAATGGCTAATATACTAGAGTGAAGGCACATCTCACTGGTCAAACTAACACAAGGGTACAAGTATGCATCGAGCCAAAAGATGCAAATGGAAAACTTGACAAAGGTTTGAGTCCTGGAAAAATGAAATTCTATGCATCTTTGCAAGAAGCTGCTGATAGGAAGCTTGCTAAGGGAAAACACCCCGTGCAAAGCTCTACAACTAGGACTCCATTTCCATCTATGCCTGCTGTCATAACTAATAAAAGGCCCACTCTAGGCGCTCTTGAAGCAGCTTTCAACAATTAAGGTAGAGACATAACCGACGAATATGTAGCTCATTGCATCTATGCAAATGGGCTAGCATTCAATTTGGTGCATTCCCCTTATTGGCAACAAATGATTAAGACAGTTAATGAAGCGGAAAAAGGGTACAAAAGCTCTGGATATGAAAAGGTCTGCACTACTTTGTTGACATCAGAGAGACAATCTGTGGATAGACAGCTCCAGACAATCCGGGATACATGGGTAGAAACAGGGGTGTCCATCATTTCTGATGGATGGAGAGACCAAAAAAACCATCCATTAATTAATGTTGTTGCAGTATGCCCTCAAGAGGCTATGTTTTTGAAGGTTGTTGATTGCAGTGGAATAGAGAAAGATGCATCTTTCATATCCACAATTCTTATTGAGGCAATAGAAAGTGTGGGGCCACATAATGTTGTCCAAGTCATTACGGACAACGCACAAGTTTGCAAAGCTACATGGTTGATTGTGGAGGGTTGATATAATCACATATTTTGGACTCCATGTGCAATACCTTCATTGAACCTTATGCTTGCCAAGATTGGTGAGATTGAATGGATTAATGAAATATATGTAGCGGAAAAAGAAATACAAATGTTCATAACCAATCATTCAATGTCCCAGGCCATATATCGAGGTTTTGCAAAGTTGGAGCTATTGAAGGTATTATTTTTATTTTTTTTAATCAATATTATTTGTATTGGAAATTCTTAATTTTAATTACAAATTTATATATGATTTTTCATTTGAGATTTGATTATTTGAAACTTGTAGGTTGCTGAAACCCGTTTTGCCTCCCACACTCTTGTCATAAAGAGGCTTGTGGAGGTGAGACAAGCATTACAAGCAATGGTCATTGACCCTCTTTGGGAATCATGGAGGACTTCCACTTCTGATAGAGGGCAAAAAATCAAGTCCATCATTCTTGATGATGCATGGTGGGACAAGGTCCAATACCTTTTACGGTTTACTGAACCAATCTTAACCTTGATTAGGGCATTTGACACAGATACACCTTGCTTGGGGGAAGTTTATGAAAACATTGATAGTATGTTGGAGAGGATAAGGGAAATTGTCAGGGCAAATGAAAATGACCCTTATGAAACATTCTATTATTTAGTGAAGGACATAGTTACAGAAAGGTGGAACAAAATGACCATGCCATTACACCTTTTGGCCTATGCATTGCACCCTAAATATTATCATTCCAAAATTTTGTCTTTACCTGGTAGAAAAACGCCAAACAAAGATTCTGAAGTGGTACAAGGATACAAGACAGCTTTGAGGAAAATTTAAAGAGATATGGGAGTTGCAATAGAAGTACGCCAAGAATTTGGAGGATTTGTACAATCCAATGGTAGTTTTTCAGATCCAGTAGCTATGGATGATCGAGGGCATCTTGATTCGATTAATTGGTGGGGCTTCCATGGTGGGGATAGCATTCATCTCTCCACTCTAGCCACCAGGTTGTTATCATAGGTTGCTAGTTCCTCATCAGTTGAGAGGAATTGGAGTATGTATGGCTTCATCCATTCAGTGAAGCGAAACAGGCTGGGAGCGGCAAAGGCTGAGGATCTTGTGTATGTTCATTCCAACCTCCGTCTTCTATCACATGTTGAACCAGAGTATAAAAAAGGTCCGAGTAGGATGTGGGATGTGGAGCCTGAGATCTCTGACTTGAACCTGAAATTGAATGCTATGACTCACCTCAACATACTTGAGGATATTGTTCCACCACCAGTGCTGACTACTGATACAACTTCCTACATTCTAGGACCCCCATCATCTATTCATGATGTAGAGTTGCAATATGCAGAAGATAATGTAGATCCATTTGAGGATATGTAAATGTATTTACTCTTATCATTTATGATATTATGATCCTTCTTGTTACTTTGTATGAGGGAGGATGCTTCATTTCAGTGTATCAGTCTTGACTCTTCATATTTATAATATAACTAATGGTTTCGGTTCTAAAAGTGTTTGATGGTTTCGGGGAGTATTTGATTTTTGAACTCTAAAGTGTTTTTTAAAATCTAAAAAAAATTATTATATTTTAAATTTTTTGTACTTGATGTATCCTTGTCGTATCCGGATCCTAGATTTTCAAAAATATAGCGGATCCGGATCTAGATCCGTATCCATATCCATATCCATATCCATATTCGTATCTGAATCCTGGTAACTTAGGAAAATTGCTACAAAATTTAATTCCTGGTGGAGTTTAAATGCCACACCTGTTTGTCCTTAGAAAAATAATCAGGGGTTATCTGACAACTATTTCTTTAGTCAACAAACAAGGATTTTATTAATATACAATAGAAATCACTTAGCGTTGATTTTCAGTCACAAAATTGTGGGGCTTTAGTTTAGATCTTGGATCCCAGTTTTGTAGTTCAGAAATAAAATGATTCCTGGGCCATATCAGTGTTTTCAGTGGTTCAAAAGACAGAGAAGGGGAAACCAAAAAACAGGTGTGACTTTCAGATCATCAACTTCCACTATATTTATCTATTAAAATTCCCTATTGGTGCG
>JAXQQM020092088.1:0-40511 GCA_034641835.2 Pinus albicaulis
TTGAATCTCCAAGTACCAAATCATAAGAGGTGGAACAAACGGTACAATCACGCAACTCGGGAGCCAACATATAAGATGCTGCTGTACTGAACTGCAACATATAAGGGTGGACGGCATCACTGGCAGAAACTGAATGGACTGTCAAAAGTGAACCGAGAAATTTTGATGCAACCCGAGGTCTTCACCGATCACTATGGCACAATTCTACACAATGGGAATAAATGAGCTGAAGTCGACCATGTGAGAAATCGTTGGATTACCGGTCAATGATGTATACCGTTAACCAACACGAGACAACCCACCAATAATGAAAATGAGCGTCAAGGTGCCCCAGTACAATCTGACAAGTGCGAATGAATGAGTTGAAGTCGAACACTTGAAACAATCTACCAATCAGGAGGAAATGATGAATCCCCACTGTCGATAGCGAAGAGTCTGCCACTGATGACTGCAAACCCTAAGGTACTGACAAAAAGAATCTAGACCTTATTCCCAGAGCAATGAGTCGGAGTCGATGGGAAAAGATCTGCTGGAAGGAAGGCATTAAGGCATCCCACATCAGTCCAGCGCGAGTGTAACCCGCAGGCCAAGATTTGGAAGGAATCGGACAAAGTAGAGTGACGGAACCAAAACCGAAGTACGTTTCCAACATGCACAAGATGAAGCTAGCGCACGGAAGAAACCCTCTGAACCAACCAATAATGAAAGCTGACACAGAGGCGAGAAATCCACCGATAGGGTCAAATGGAAATCCAGGTACTGCACGAATCCCAAGTGTGATAATGTGTGCTGACGTCGAACACAGGGGCAACCACTCAGTCAAAGACCCATGATGATGATCAAATGCTGAGCACGAGGTCACCTATCAATGATGGAAATAGGCCCAAGGTGCGGCTCTAGGCTTGCTCTCAGAGCAATGTGTCATAGTCGATAAGAGACAAACCCGCCGGCAAGAAGTCAATGGAGACCTTCTCAAACCAGCACGAGCAGAAGATCAAAACATCTGATGTGATAGAACATGATACTGACAAGACCGGGAAGGCCGACTGAATAATGAGTCAAGAGACACCGTAGAATGGCCGACTCACGCTAGACTTCCTTGAACAAAAGCACGACTCTGTGATGACCATGGCAGTAAAAAGTGACACTGTATAAGTCTGTCTTGCAGGAGGCAAAACAAACTCTCCATATGATTGGAAGAGATAACCAACCGGGGGAGAACTGACAAGTGAAACATGGTAAAGGCTGAACCTAGGTCAAAAACTAAAACCATCCCAAATGTAGGAAATATATATAAGTATATGTGCTTTGTTCAAGGGCGACAAACTGACTCTGTACTGCCATCAAAATAACGAAGATACATCCCGTTCCCGCTCTTTTTGTTATATTTGATTTTTTTGTCTTTTTCATATAATAAGCCCGAAAAAGAATAAAAGAATGCTATGGTACAATGGATAGAACGAGTATCAAGAAACAGATGCACTAGTTCCTGGGATTGGAACGATCCTATGCTCAATGCAAGGTGGCGGAACTGGTAAGCGATACTCAGAGGAATGTTCCATCCATGGGTAAAAAGGGTGTCAAGTCGCGATAGCTAAGTGCATGCAATGGTTAACTTGTACAGATAGACAAGGTCAAAATTTGGCTTAAACATCGAGTCCAAATGAAGCCGGCTAAAGGCCAGGATAAACAAGTAGCCAATATGCAATGCAGTAATACAACTTAACGACACCGGGGAGCCTCTAGGGTAAAAGCCAGAAAAAATGATAAGTGATGAAGAAGAAGAATGAAGCTTCAACACATAAGACATGGCGGGACTAAAGAGGACTCCCGAGCCTACATAAAACGCAGCATGGGCAACAAGTGATAGCGAGGAACTAACTAGGAAGCCCATGTAAAGGAAGGCTCTACCACCAAGTCATGATTGAATAATCGGTGAGTGAAATGGGTGTAATAGTCATGACCTGATGGGATCGACCCTATGGCAAGTGATCAGTATGGAGGCTAGTATGCAAGATGCAGCGGAAAGTGATTTCCCTAACCTATATGCCAGTGAAGATCATATACCTGCCGTGACGAGTCGGTAATCATGGATCAAAAAACGGGAAAAATCTCAAATTCGTCAAAATGTACCTGAAAACATACCAAACTGGGCACTTCCAAGCATCCGGGTTATGCAGCTTAAGATAGATTGAAAAAATAAGCATAACAATTTTTTGCGAAAATTTTCAACTTTTTAGGCATAAATAGGAAAATTACCTCGTATTTGGTTCATTATTACATTGCTGATTTGGAAAAAAGTGCTCTGGAGCAAAAAACTTATTTCGTCAAATCAGGAGCAACCGACCGTCGAATCGCACCGAATTTGTCAGGTAAGCTCCTCAATCATCCTTGCAAATCATTTTGTCCGTTTATAAATTAAAATTTAGTGATTTTCACCACAGAAACCCTTTCCAAAAAACACGGGTTTGCGCATACGCGGGTTGGTAACAGGAAAGTCGCGTATACACGCGACTGTGCATAAAGAAAGCCGCGTATGCGCAGGCCCAAATGAAAAATGCATGGCTAATGAAGGATTTATTGAATTTTGACAGGATGACAATCTCATGGAGAGAGCGTGAACACAGTGCAATTGATCAAGAAGTCATGCGAGATCGAGCATCGCAAAATATTCTTCGGAATTGCGGATTGCTCAAATTTTTCAAAATGCCAAATATGAAAAGCAATGTCGGGTTGCTAGAAATGCTTGTAAATTATTGGGAACTAGAAGAGGATTGCTTTATGATAGATCAGATGCCAGTATGCATTGAAGTGAAAGACATATATTTTATCACTGGACTCTCCCGGAGGGGAGAACCAGTAGACTTGCACGGGAAGCCCCTGGGAGGGCTAACCGTGGAAGATTATGTCCACGTGTATTGCATAGAGGGTTCCAAGAAAGTTGGAAATTAGATTGCAATTAAAGATTTAAGGGATTTGCACATGAAAATCCTCCTTTTCACCATTGGTAGAGTGGCAGGATCTGCCTCCCTACATCAGGCGTCCAGGACGCAAATGAGCATAGCAGTGGAATGCTTGACTCATGTATATGATTGGTGCACAGCCCTATTACTGAACATGAAGCAACAATTGACCTCAATCCGCCAAGCAAAGACAAAACACTTTGGATACGGTACAATTTTGATGACATTCTTCTTTGAGAAGATACCAGCATTGAGACCCAGAGTAATCTCTACCATCAGCAGCCCGAGAGACCCAAGAATTGCCCGTTGGGCAGACATGATGAAGAGATTAGGGGGAAGTGAAGTTCCCCGGACCACTTGGGATGATGAGTTCTTCCTTTGGTGGGGAGAGAAAATCATCATTGTGGACGACTATCCCTATGTCGGGATGGACTTTCGTGGAGATCCGGATCTTGTTCTTCCACCAGGCACAGCATGGGGCACAGTCGGTAAGTTTGCAAAAATTTTGATTTATATAATTTTTTGGATTTTTTCAAATATGTATGAAAAAATGAAAAACAAACATGTTTTTGATTGGATTCATAATGACTGACAATGTAAACATGATCGTGATACAGATATTGGACCAGTTCGACCTGAGGGTTTCCCGCGCCACAAGCGTCGCAGGGGCGAAGCAGATACAGTGGATTCAGACAGGACCCTCCAGGCTGTACAGAGGAACTTGGAGGGGTTAACCCACCAAATACCTATGGCTGCCATGGAAGATCTGCCGGAAGCCATCCAGAGACGGGTGGTAGGAGTGCCTCGAGACTGGGTACGGTTATTCCGCCGAGTTGCCACCGCGGTCACGTTCTATAGGAACACGACTTCTGGGCAGGGACCTCAGGAGTAGATAGATGTTATGTATTAGATGACTGTATATTATTTTTTGAGACTGAACATGATCGGGCATAAGCCCAAACTTTGTATGACCTTATGGATCCAAATTTTGTAAAGTTTTTGAACACTCTGATGATATATATACAACGATATTTGATGTGATGTGATAAATGTATCAAATTGTATGATTTTTTTGATGATTAAATTTTATTGTATGGAATGATTGATATGCCAATCCAGTGCCTGATTAGCTAATGAGTCTGCTAACCAATTGTCAGCTCGAGGAATATGAATGAAAGTTAAAAAATAAAATGATATTTGTAACAAGCGTACCCTCAAGAACAATCGTAATAAAAATGGGTCTCGAACTCGATAAGTATTGTTCAACTGCGACACCACCAGCTGAGAGTCCAAGAAAACTACCAACGAATCAACACCCAAAGATATTGCCTCCGAGAGTAGATAAACAACTCAGTGTATTCTGCTATATTATTGGAAGCAGGACCAATGCAGACCCCTCTTGATACTAACAGCTGACCGGAAGGATAATGAATCACCCAAGCCGCAGAAGCTAAGTTCCGAGTGTGTCTACTAGCACCATCGGCGAAACCAAAGTGACTCGTGACATCCGACACAACCTGCCAAAGCAGATCAAAAACATCACCAACTCATCAAAGATCGAAATCAACCAGATATGTACAAAACAAAACTACTATATACAAAAGCAACATGCCAGGCCGAAGCCTAGGCATAATACTTCTTCAAATAGAGCCCATTTCGGGGCTCCGAAAACTCGTTCCCTTCAAAATCAACCAAGGTATACGCTCCTTTCTTAAGGACTTTTTTAACGATGAAGGGGCCATACCACATAGACTTAAACTTTCCTGCCCCCAGGGCATCTTTTTCTTGGGCATAGACCAAAACAAGGTCACCTTCCGAAAAAACCCTAGGTTTGACCGCCTTATCGTACTGAGCTTTAACTCGGTTTTTATGTGCGTCATTCATCGTGGCGGCATCCCGACGCTGCTCATCGAGATGTTCCAGATGAAGGAGCCGTTCTTCAAGACTAGAAGTGTCAGGAAGAAGTTCAACATCTAATTTAAGAGAAGGAATCTCGCATTCAATGGGAAATACGGATTCCACCCCGTGCACTAGCTGAAACGGAGTAAAGCCAGTTGCAGTTTTCACTGACGTCCTGTATGCCCAAAGTGCGGGATATAGCATAATATGCCAGTTGGATCTAGCTTTATCAATTGTCCTTTGAAGAATTGTCTTCAAGGATTTATTCACGGCTTCCACTTGCCCATTGGCTTGAGGATAATACGGAGATGAATGCTCCTACCGGAAACCCAATTTGAGAGCCAACTCAGCCATCATACTATTCTGAAAATGACTGCCATGATCAGTGACAATCTCTCTAGGAATACCAAAATGAGCGATAACCTGGTTGAAAAGAAAAAGAGCTGCAGTCTCACCATCATTCCCAAAAGTAGGCATAGCCTCGACCCACTTCGTAAAGTAGTCTACTGCTACAATAATATACTTTTGACCTTTAGCCGAAGGCGGGTTACAAGTAGTATAATCAATTCCCCACTTTGTAAAGGGACCGACAATAATGACTGGAAAAAGTGGAGCTGGATGAGCGCGCATTTTTCGAGTATAGACTTGACACGGATGACACTTTTTGACCGATTCGATACAATCCTTGAAAATCAAGGGCCAAAAGTACCCAGCACGCAAGATCTTTTGGGCTGTAGCAAGCCCAGATAAATGACCCCCACAAGCTCCACTGTGGGAATCATTCAGCACAGCCTCAGCTTCTTCGAGAGTTAAGCAGCGTCTCAGGATTGAATCAACCCCTCGACGGTATAAAGCATCACCAATAATCAAATAACTCTTGGCCAAGTGACGCAACTTACGACGCTCATCTTTCGAAAAAGTAGAGGGAAACTTCGTAGTCTGAAGATACACAATTATATCTCCATACCAAGGATCCTGTGAAGAGATAAGAAACAAATGTTCATCCGGAAAGGATTCATCATAGATCATCTCTTCTCCACAGGGCAACTCGGAGATCAATTCTGCGAAAACCAATGATTTCTTGGACTTGGCAGACATAAACTCAAGATCAAATTCCTGCAAAATTACAATCCATCTATTGTATTTGCCCCCAATCACTCGCCTACTGAGGACAAATTGAAATGGATTGGTTGCTGCCAAAACATAAGTTTTTCGCAGAATAATGTAATGCCGGAGTCGCTATATAGCATGAACTGCTGCTAAAGCTAACTTTTCTATCGGAGTGTACCGGAGTTCAAGTCCTACCAAGCCTCGACTAAGGTAGTAAATAACATGCTCTGCAAGAGCATCATCCTCCTGAACCAGAACCATACCAATAGTAGATTCTGCTGCTGCCAGATACAAAAGGAAATCCCTGCTATAATCAGGTGGACTCAATAAAGGAGCAGAGGTCAATGCTTTCTTCAAAGCATCGAATGAGCGTTGAGGGTAGTCATACCAAAGAAATGGAACTCCCTTCTTCAACAATCTCATAAATCCCTTTGTAAATTCAGCATAATTTACGATAAATCTCCAAAGAAAATTAGACTTTCCTTGTAGACTTTGAAGCTGACGGATAGAGGACGGGGGAGGAAACCTAAGTATTGCCTCAACCTTGAAGGGATATACCCTAATCCCTTCCCTAGACACAATGAATCCCAATAACCGGCCGGATGTAACCGCGAAAACACACTTGTTCGGATTCAATCTAATCTTATAGAAACGACATCTTTCAAATATTTGCCGGAGGTGACCAGAATGATCCATCCTCTTTCGAGAATGAGCAGCTAACTCATCCAAATACGCCTCGATAATCTTTTTGATGTGGTGGAAGGTATATGACATGGCCTGCTGAAAGGTAGCCCCAGCATTTTTAAGACCAAAAGGCATCTTCTTGTATGCAAAAGTACTCCAGGGAAAAATAAAGGCAGTCTTATGTTGATCCTCAGGACGGATAGTAATCTGATTATATCCGGAGAAACCGTCCATGAAGGAGAAAATCTCATTACCGGCACACTCGTCAATGATCTGATCGATAAATGGTGTGGGGTAATTATATTTAGGACATGCTTTATTTAGGTCTCTGAAATCGATGCAAACTCGAATCGTTCCTTGATTTTTATCTACGGGAACGGGATTTGAAACCCATTCAGTCAAAGGAACAGTGAAAATGAATCCCGCCTTAAGCAGCTTCTCAACCTTAGCTTTGATAGTTGCTTCCTTCCTAGGATTGACCGGACGAAGTTTTTGCCTCACCAGCTTAGCGTTTTCATAATTCTTGATCTCATGCTGGACAATAGATGGATCTATTCCAGGCATTTCCTCATAAGACCAAGCGAATACATCCCTATACTCTTTAAATATCTCGGTGTAAATTTGAATCTCTTCACGGGAAAATTCAGCTCCGATGAAGACATTCTCAATAATATTGGGATCCCTGGAAATGTTCACCGGGATAGTAGGAGAAATCACAGCCATGTTCCCTTCAGCATAAACCTGTTTTGGTGCTAAAGGGTTCAAGACTGGGTGAACAGAACCAGGAGACGGAGGACTTGGAAAACTCGTTTCAACTTCGCTCAAGTCAGGTAAAAAATAAGACCGATGATGCAAATCATCCCACGTTCTATCTATAGCAGTCATGGCTTCCAGGATGGCCTCTTCAGATGGAAGAGTAGTATCAAGGCAATCTTGGGCCGAATAAGAACTAAGTGTCCAAGCCGGAGCCACATCTCCATCCAACTCTTCCGGCAAAAGAGGAGTTGGACTGGATTCTGCAAAGTCAAAAATAGACTGATAAGCAATCTCAGCTGCAGACATTGGAAATGCCATTCCACCCACTTTACCTTCCGCTAATGTGGCTGTAGGGGAAGGTAAGGTCCAAGGGTCCAAAAAATAATGATTTCTGAAGAACTCTCTTCGAAGAGGAGACTTGGAGGATGAAATTGCATTAATATGAACCGTAGGAGGAGGAATATCGAAAGTACCCATCAAGGAAGAATACATTCCAACTCCTAAATTCTCAACAGGCGCCTTAGTATTATCCAACTTTGGAACAGATGAGTCAGTAGATGCATTCGGGTCTACAGGACGACAGTCCAGTTGATCCACTGTAACAATCCTCCCTTCGTGGGGGAAACATATAATCCGAAATAATGAGGATGCAATGGCATCCATCTCATAAATCCAGTTTCTCCCCAATAGAAGGTTGTAGTCCAAGCTTGCGTCAACTACCTCAACCTCTATATTGACAGTTTTTCCCCCAACACAGATGGGAAAAGCTGGGACAATACCATGGGGTCTGTGAGAATGACCATCGAACGCAGTCAGAAGAGTGGTAGATGGAACAGCTTTGGGAGATCCAATTGTCTTCCAACATGTGAGAGACATTACGCATGTGGAAGCACCCTCATCAACAACTGTTCGAAAGATATTACACCTCTGGTATGATGATTTAATATGAAAATCCATGTGATGGGGGAGTCTCTTCTTAAAATTAGTCATATCAAAATTAATCAGAAGATAATTTTTTGGATCAATAGCCCCAATGGTAGTGAGCAAAGCACTGCGCTGAGCCGGACAAGACTGGAGTACCTCTAAAGCCGACATAGCACAAGGACTCTGCGCCAGATCTTCCACAATCGAGTAGTTTTGGGTAGCACTAGCATTTGGATTAATCGTCGATTGCTTAGAAGATGCTTTGGGCATCCGAGGCATGGACTCAACAGTAGGCTTGGTAATGTGAAGCGGCTCAGTAGCATCAGGAATATCCTTAGCTTCCGAAGACTCTTCTCCGCCATAATCACGGGATCTCGTAGCGATATCCGCGTGAGCACTCATCATGAAAATGTTCGATGGAATTTCCCCTTCCTGGGTGCCCCCAGAGGAAGCCCCAGGATTTTGATTCCCGCCAACAACTAATTGTTGCCCTTGGGGAAAAGGGTTTGTTAACACAGCCTGGGAACTAGAAGAACCCTGCTAGGCTAACAAGCGCTACGCATCCTGAATTTTAGGGCAAAGGTGTGTAAGATGGTCTCCAGCACATAGCTTGCATGGAAACTTCACTTTCATTTTCTCCTTTGGACCCTCACCAACATGCTCGTTGGTTTTATTCGCATTACCCTTCCCGTTCTTGCCCTTCTTTTTATTATTTTGTCCCTTCTTCTTCCCTTCAGATTGTTGATTTCCTTTGGGATCAGAAGCTTGGACAGCATTTATGGACAAAGACTGGGAAGGTGATGACTCAGCAGGCACAGCCTGACCAGAAGGAGCAGATTGTAAAGACAACTGCTGCAATTGAGAAAGCAGGCTGGCTGCACCACTATTGATCGATCCAACTAGTCCGTCGCCATGAGGACCGGGCTTAGTTTTCGATAAATCTAATTTGGAGCGAGGAGAATTGGGCAGATATTTATGGAGGACCCCAGACTGAGAATAGATCAGTTCCAGCTGCTGGGCTCTAAAAATGGCCTGCTCCTCGAAAAATACCCCAGAAAGGGATACATCTTTTGAAATATCTGACTGCAGGGATTTGGGAAACCATTCCAAAAGGAATTCACCTGGAATATGAGCTTTAATAAGCCTCTTCCTTCTCCTCCATTCCTGAATGTGATCATAAATGTGGGTTGCCTCATCCTGCTTAAAATTGGCTAGGAGTTCAGTCCCAGCATCATATCAGACGGGCAACTGAAAATGGTTTAGAAATGTAACAGCCAGTTCTCCAAATGTAGAAAAACTGCCCCCAGTTAGCTCAATATACCATTTGGCGGCGTTTCCAGTTAGGGTGCGTTGAAATAATCTCAACCTAATCGAATCATCGATCAGGGAGTTCGAAGAACACCATAAATGGAAGGTAGTGATGTGGTCAGCCGGATCTTCTCCATTCTTGCCTTCAAACTTTGGAATGTCTGAAGGAAGTTTGGTGGGAACCGAAGGCCACCCCGGACTATAACGAATCGGATCATTAGTCAACTTCGACAAATCTGGCAAGTTTAACGTTGCCAGAAAAGGTAAGCGAGGCGGAGCCTGAGGATTCCATCCTTGATGGGATGGATTCCCAACATTCTGAAATGAATACCCTGGATTTGATGAGGCAGCAGATTGCCAAAAAGGACTCGTAGAAGAAGAACCTCCTCCCAACGCAAAGTTACCAGAGCCCAGACCAGTTCCCCCCGCTGAACTATGAAATGAAGAGGAAAGCCCCTGATAGGGGTTCCAGGCATTAGAAAGAGGAGAAAAGCTCTGATAAGCACTCGAAGAAGGGAAAGAAGTATTCCCTTGGTGACCAGCGTAAAACTGATTCCCCGCCCCCATTGTGGTGAATACAGGGTTCCATCCTGTAAAAGTGATCAAATTCTGACCTCCAGACCAAGGATTGAAACTCTGGGTCTGAGAAGTAAACGGAAAGGACCCTAAAGAAGGATTGGAACTAGGAATGTGCCCAGTTCCAAAGGGGAACCCCTGAAAAGAAGCTGATCCACTAGCCATGGAAGACATGGGTGTAGATCCAGCTACAGCAGCAGAAAAGGAGAAAGAAGGAATCCCACTAGTGGGCATTCCGAAACAGAAGGGACCAGAATGAGAAGCATATGCTTGGGTGAAACCAGAGCCAAACATAGCAGCACTAGAAGCAATCGAAGATAAAGCAATAGTGCTCCCTCCTTCAACAGAAGCAGGAGTCTGAATGCCTGCAGCACTCACGACAGAAGCCGCGTTCCCAGTCGTGGCCATCGAAAGGTATGAATAATATAGAGGATCTTCTGGTCTCTCTGACTCAGGTCCGATGTATTGAACAACAAACGGATAATCAGGAGGAAGAGGAGATGGACCTGACACAGGAGGTTCAGGTACTTCCTCAATTTGAAAATCTTCTTCCTGAGGAAATAAAACTCGCGAGGTGAGCGGAACGCTCCTCTCGGAACCAACACCGGAATCAGCTATGAAACCTTCAGACCCTTGTGGAGGATCTCTCTCCACTGCGTCAGACGCCACAGGGTGGTAACCACCTGCTAAATCACTCCTACACCTTCTCGAAGAAGGCTCTGGACTCTCGGGAGATAACCCCCGGATTCTCCTCGATCGACGAGGCGCTTGATCAGCCACTTTTATAGATTTTAAATTAGACTCAAAAAAGTGAAAAGCTAGGCAAGCTAGGAGCAAAGAGCACTCACTATAAGAAAAATCCCTGAGATACAATCAAGCAAACAGCCTTCAAGTATTTCCGCTCCGGGTGATGAGGACCGGACACCAAAATACAGGAAAGCGAAATATAGGACCTCCCGAAAGTAGTCTGGGATAATTACGGCCCAGGCCTACTAGCGAAGGTAACAGAAACAGTTACGCCGACCTCCTAACGACAACCTTTGTCGGCTCAAGCACCCAAGCTTCGCAAGGGCACCCCCCAGAAGTACTGCTGAAAGTGATGCGACGTCTGCCTCAGGTACCACGGGTATTCCCCCCCGCAGTCACCTGTGTGGAACCTAGGAGTGGAAACTATGGGCACCAATCCGTGTCAGAAGCTAGGCGGAACGGTATTGAGGTCAGATTTAGCTAATTAGAGAGGGGGTATCCCTCTTCTCAGCCTTCAATTCCCCTCGCGCTTGACTCTCTAGAGGAGAGCTTTCCCAGTCCACCTGACGGAGTTGGATTTCGCTAAATTAATCAACTTCTATGTTTTGTCTGAGCGGCCTTGGAGAGTTAACTCTCCACTCACCTAATCCAAGGCCATACAACCTAGCTAGTTGGTGTATGACACTTAGAAAACTTGCTAGTTGATTTTAAATTAAATCGCTTATTTTAATTGGCTGTTATGTTAAGTCAAAGGGATGTGGAAATGAAACTTATGGTGTTTTGACGCAGAAAGAAATTAATAAAAACCAAACTACATGCAAATGCAGTTATTGTCTTTCGATGAAAAGCAACTTCTACACAGGTTCTACGAGATTAAAATTTGTATTTTTCTTTTCAGATAACAAACTCACACTCACAAAAACTATGAAAATGACTAAATGCTTAAGTGCACCTGATGCAAATCACTACAAGCATGCAAATTCTAAGATGAAAAATCTCCTAAAGCAGAGTGAAATTTCCCAAAAGTCCTTCAGTTTTATCTCTTTTTGGTTGTCCAGAAAGCTAGTTCCCAAAATCAAGAACTCTTAATATGAAGACACCAAAAACGCTTAAAAAACAAGAGGAAGAAATCAATGACAACTCCTTTCCAAAATCAAGCCAAAATCCAAAGGCAAGAAACCTCAACAAAGCTTCAAAAGATACAAAGAAACAAAAACAAAAATACAAAAACAAAAGCAAACAACAAAGCAAAAAAAATTTTGAGCTTTTGAGTTTTATAAAAGAAGAGTTCGAAAAGACCAAGCAAAACTATAAAATCCCAAGCCAAACAATACTGAATTTCAAGCAAAAAACTTCAAAAATGCTCCAAATCTTATAGGGCTAACTAGTAGCAAGATCAATATGAGCAAAA
This sequence comes from Pinus albicaulis, assembly GCA_034641835.2. Classification (NCBI taxonomy): domain Eukaryota; kingdom Viridiplantae; phylum Streptophyta; class Pinopsida; order Pinales; family Pinaceae; genus Pinus; species Pinus albicaulis. Next base: position 12,379 of record JAXQQM020092088.1, read on the forward strand.
GAAGACAAGAAAACCCAGCCACTCAGCCTAGAAGAATAGTACAACCTTGTCGCAAACAAAAACTTCAAAGAACCAAGCAAGACTCTTCAAAAGTTGCAACAAGACCTAGCCGACTGAACTCAAGAAAACCAACCAAGAAACGGGCAAAAATCGTAGTGCAAAGCAAAACACAAAGATCAGAAAGAGTAAATGAGCAGGAGCTCTCTGTTCTGATAAAGCAGAAAAGCCAAGAATCCCCAGAAAGAGATCTTGGTACTCGAACCAAAAGTGCCAGCACCAAAAACAACACTTTGCCAAAAAGACTAGTTTTCGATCAACAAGAGAGAGAAAATACCAAAGACCACTTTCTTCACAATCCAGAGGATACAAAGACACTGCAGGAACAGGTCTCCACAGACAGAAAGGACTAAAAAGTCAAGAAATCCAAAATTTCAAAATCTGCCTAGGTATACGCAACTTCACAGTTTAGCAACAAGCATGCATACGCGACTGTGCTAAAGGAAACCCGCGTATACGCGACTCCCAAAAAATGCGTGTATACGCGACTGTGTGCAGAAAAACCCGCGTATATAAAGGTAGATAATGAAAACAAAAAGGATCAAGCCTGGACAAGAAACCAGGACTTCAATCTGACTGAGAAAGAGTAAACTAGACTGGAAATAAAAGTTAAAACTGTTGGAAACCTATCAAATAGCTGAAACCACCCAACAGGGGAATCACAAGAATGCGATCCCCAGCAGAGTCGCCAGTTCTGTTTCGGGGAAAATCACCCTAGAGGTTTGTTGGGTTACAACCTCCACAGAGCAGGGCATGCTACTCAAGAAGGACTCACACAACCGTACATGTTCATGAAAAACTAAATAGAGCAGATCGAGGAACTTACCCGTAGGTCCTACGGTTGAAGCAGACCCCGCAGGGTCCAAACCCCCAGCAACCCTTCTTCCTTCTTAACCTGAAATACAAGAAGAAACAAGCACGAAGAACTGGTTGTACAGCATATATCTACTCTAAATGTTAGTGAAATCCATATGAAACATTAGATAAACCATAATAAATGCTTAAATAACAATATTCTCATATATGCAAGCGGACACTAACACGTATATTTCGGGAACAAGATGGTTCTTCTGTATTATAAATAGCATGTACAAAAATAACAAGTGGAGAGATCACCTGAATCCTTCCACGATCTTCGAGAAGACCGTCGTCTGGATCCGTCCCGCCCTTGCCTCACTAAGATTCCTTCCGAACTGGTGCATACGAGATGACATATAGGGAGATGAGCATCTCCAGAAAACAAGGGTTTTCTATAATGAACTAGGAAGTGCAGGAGGCACGGGAATTCAGACTTGGATAGAGGATTCCAACAGAGTATAATATCAATAATTTCTCTCTCCCTTAGGCCATGCACATGAGGGGCTTTTATACTCCCTCAAAGTAGTTTCAACAGTTGGAAACAGTTGGCCACGTGCTAGGGTGGTTGAACTACCAGAGTAACCATCAACCCAGCTCGAAAACAGGGAATTTTAATATATTTTTTAATGATTTTAATGGCATATGTGGGAAAGTACATGTGGACTCGCGTATACACGCGGAAAAGTCTGGGCATAACCGCGTATGGGGATTTTTACACTGTTTTTTAGTGAATTTTGTCCAAGTCTGTAGGAATGGGTGCCCAAAGCCATAAAAGCAATTATGAATCATATGAAGGTGAGAAATGATGCTATAACAAACAATGAAGATAAAATGGATTGGATTAAAACTCAGTCCACCTTTGCTGCTGGGACTGATTGAAGGAAAAGATGAAGCTGAAGAGGACAAAGAATGGGAGGAAGTAGAAAAGAATGCAGGGTTCTACCCTCCTGAAGGGACTACTTCCATGATACCTTGGGATGTCAGAGAGGCCACAAGGGCACTAAAAGAAATGAAGAAAGAGGACTGAGTTTCTCAGAGGATGAGAAGCCATTTGGTATGGGGGTGATGATGAGCACCATCATTAGGTACAATATAAGGGGTTAATTGTCACCTTTTTAGCTTAATTTTTCTCTCTATCTCACATTTAATTTCATTTTGTCATGTTTTTCTTAGTGACAATGGTGTATTAAGGGTTGTCATGCTTCGCGGCATAATGCGGTTTAAATGCAGGAAAATCAGGGGAATATGCCATTTTTTAGGAAGATTTCACAATCAGTGCTCGGAGTAGACAACAAGGAGTGATTTTATGTAATATTCCAAAATGGAAAAGACGGGAATATAGAACATTTGCAGCATTCCAAATTAAGCAAAACAAGAATATAGCACTCAAGTATGAAAAATGATAGAAATGTGCTACAAATAGAAATTACATTAAGACATCATAATCATGAGCAGAAAACAACTGAATCGTATCATTAAGGATCAACAAAAATGTAAGTACACAGTGCTCCAAAAGGGATGCACTCAAGCCACAAGATGGCTGAAATACACTAAAAAAATCTAGCACTGGAAAGTAGAACTGCTGCTGTTGGAAACTCCTACTACTATGAAGAAGATCTATGTGCGATAGGTTGCTGGCATGCTCAGAATGATCCAGGATTTTAACCACTGATTCTACTCGAAAAAACCCAAAAAAACCCAAAAATGGTTTAGCCAAATTTTAAGTTTGGATTTTCGGCCCTTTTTGGGTTGCCTACTGCACCACTGCTGAATGACTTACGCACTCCCTATAGATGGTTGCTGATATCGGGCTGAAATAATTATCTATTAGTTGCAATAGCACCCAATCAGGTCAATAGATGAAGGGTTGGTCCCTTCTCTGGAAAAAAAATCAAGAACTTGGGTACTTTACCCTCCACTACAACTACCCTGCAAAATAACGCAGTTTCTGAAGGAGACTGCGCTATGAATGATGGTTGATGCTTGGCCTGATGCCAGATGGTGGAATAATGATCAAGGAACTTCCTTGCAAGCCTTCCATATGAAGGGATGCTCCCCTCACTAGAAAAAAATCTCAGAAACTAGGTCTATCAACCCTCCACTACTACTGCCCTGCAAAACAACACAATCCTGAAGGAGATTGCGCTGTGGATGATGGCTGAAGCTTGGCTTGATTCTTGATGGTGGAAATGAAGCTCAATGAACCTCTCATGAGTGGGCACTCGAAGTCCCCCGAGGATGAGGGTGGTATTTCCGCTCGAAAACACCCTTGTGCTAAACAGCATAGCAGACTCTGCTAAACAGCTGAAGCGTGAAGAAATTCATAAAAGACCAAGACATAAACAATATTCAGAATGCCTTCTATGGCTGCCATCCGCTTCCTTATATGCTTGGTGAGCTTTCCTCACACTGGGTCCCACTCATTAAATTTATTACTCTCATGCGTACACTCCTCCATCATAACTGCATTGTCCTCCATTAACTCTCCACTACCTCCATGATAGCGTTGTTGATTTGGTCAAATTTGACCCTATCCACATGCTTTAGCCCCTATTCGCACCCAAAAGTGCTTTATTCAGCTGATACAATGATCCACATTCACATTAGAAGTGGTTTTATTCCTACTAAAGATATTTATGGGTCCCTCTACCCACTTATTCATCTATCTTATTAGCAAAAATAAAAATTAATATTCCAACTAGATGAAAGCTAATTAGGAATATTACAGTCCTCCCCTAAAAAATGTTACTTTTCCTCAAGCAACTGTAAGGATTGGTACTAAAAAATATCCTCTCCTTCCCCTGTAGCATCATCATTTGATAAACTCCTCCACTGAACCAAATGCTCTCCAATCAATCTGTCCCTTAGATGTTTCTCCCAAGTGTGCAAGTTAGCCTTTGGTGGTAAAACCAAATGGCTCTCATCCAATAAAGAAGTGGGGGTTCCATGGAGGCAACTAAATGTTGTCTAAGGGTCCTCTTGAGGCATGATATATGAAAAATGTTGGGGATCTTAATCCCAATGAGAAGCTCCAATTCATATGCTACTATCCCAACAATATGGATCGCCATGTGTGGCCCATAGAAAATCTCATCAATCCCCTGCTTCTACAATGTAGAGGAGTTGTATGACTAAAAATGATAGACCAAATTGTCCACCCCACGATGTCTCTCTCTCCATTTATGATATGTGTAGGACTCCTGTTGTTCTTGGGTTGCAACAATGTTGTCCTCAAGAGACCAAAATACATCCTGACTCTCTAGGATCTAATATTTGGTTCTAGGAACCTTGCTTTCCCAAGCCATTCCACATATAGTGAAAAGAAAATCATCACCATATGGAACCAAAAGGAGAAATATACTCAGTGTAATATGAAATTTTAGGTTGTGACAATAGTCCCCCAAGTGGAACCAACGCAGTTTGGTTCCTTGCTGCCCCTGAAACAAATGTGGCAAGTAGCTTCCCAACCACTTGCTTGTTGTTTCTGTCTGCTCATCTACTTGGAAGTAGTAAATGGAATTGGATGTCAACTGAGTATACCCAAAATAGAACAATAATTTCTCAAAGCCATACAATAAGTATCTATCTCCATCAATTATTTTGTTCTTAAGTCCAAAGAGAGGATTTCCCTCTTGTGGAGCAATGCACTGTATATAAATGGAAAATGGATGCAAATACTTTGTTAGATTATCAATAAATACAAAGACAAAACTCTTACCATGTGCTATTGGTAAGTTGGTGATGAGGTCCATAGATGAGCTCTCCCATCTCTCTCTCGGAAAAGTGAGTGACTATAACAACCTTGCAGGATGGCTTTTTTCCTCCTCAATCTCCAAGAAAACTACACATCCCCTGACATGCTCAATGCCAAATCCACATGTTGGAATACTACCACTCCACCTTTGTTGTCCTCCTTGAAGCTTCTTTTGCTTAAGAGAATATTGAAGTTTATGGTGGTTAATCTTCACTTGGAAGCTATTGCTCCTCCAAAACTTCCTGAGTTTTGAAAATGCATGAATGAGTTCCAACAACCCCTTACCATGTATGGAAGGCTCCTTCCTGTATGGAAACATCTCCTGACTCTCAAATTCCATAATTGTGCCATCATCCACTCCTGAAACATCATCCCGTGTCATAGATCTGCAAGTAGCTCACCAAACACTTGCTCATCATCCTCACCCATCCATCCAACTGTGGGTGACTCCTATAATGCTCCAATTTGGTATCCACCCAATGGATAATACCATCCTCCCCAATCTGATGACTATCTTTGTACTCCATGATATGTTGAAGTGCAACCTCCTGGATATATCTCCATGAGGACCTCTCATTAATGACCCCGTAGAACCCATAAGGTTCCAAATATGTTGTAGGCAAAAGATTCTCTTTGCACTGTGAGGTGCTCATAAGGAAATATCTATCATAATAATAGAATATGTTATCCATCACAAGATGTCCATCATCGACCATCTTCCCATCCAATGCTTCAGAAGTGAAGTGGTCATCAGAATATTCCAATAATAGTTGGGCCCCCAACTCATCACCGCTCCTTAGTGACAGCGTTTTGGATCTCCATGATGGTGCATCTATTGTCTCATGGCCATACACAATGCTGAACTCATAGCCTGACATTGTACTGGTTAGGACTATGCTCATCCTATCCTTTGAAACTCCACACTTCAACACAAAGCGTTGTGTGTAGCTCAACATTGAAAAAATGGGATGGATATACATCTCCTCCTTGAGAAAGTCAAGGTTCCTCTGCACAGTGAGAGTTTGTTGCTCCATATTAGCAAGGTGCTCTAATCCTTGGTTATGAAATTTCCTTGATGGCATGTCCCCAAAAATCTCAAGTTGAGGTACTGAAATAATATGGCATGGAAATGTTTGCAAACCTTGGATAAGTGGATACTTGGGAACATCTTGCAAAGTTGCAATGGCTTCTCCAACTATTGTTGGTGATGATGGCTACTCCTCTACTGATGCACCAGCACTGGTATCTACCTCCTCTTCATCATGAATCTCCTGAATCATGCATGGGAATCCCAATTTCAGGAGCTCAAGACCATGTTGAAAAGGTACAAGTGTTCCTTCTCCTGATGCAAGTACTTCTGCAGCTGGTGGTGGTGGAAGTTGCTCCTCTTCCGGAGTGATAGTACTGAAATCTTCCCTTGGCTCCTCATATGATTTCTCATCAATGTCAGGAAATGTCTCAATGGGAATTACCTCCAGTTTTCTTCTATCAAACTTCTTGACCAGCCTTTGAGTAAAATTTTCATAAGAAGTCACTCTTGCATGTTTCAAATGGTTGAACCACCAATACTTTGCTTCACTCTCAAGGTGCAGTGCTGCAATATCAACAACTTATCTTTCTGCTACTAGATGTAGCAGGAAGAATGCATCTAAATTCTTCCTCCAAGCCTTTGATTTGCTTGTGGATGACCCATCAAATGTAGGCAAAAAGAATTTATTATGCTTTTTCTTCTATTGCTGCTGCAGGATCTTCGGTTTTCTTTTATTTGGATAAACTGTTGGAGTCTTTAGATTATCCTTGAATGCTCTTGATTGAGATTTGTACTCTACAAGATAATTAATCAGAGTCTCATGATCTAAGATTCTCCATCTCTATGACATTAACCTTCCTCTTCAAAGCAAGTGGACGTAGTATAATATTGTGGAGCTCTTTGCATTACTGGTTTCTTCTCCTGATGATAGGAAGTTCTTGGACCTTCCTCATTCTGAAACCTTCTTGAGGTCTCTTTTTTCCTCTCCCTTCTCATTTTTTTGACCTCCTTGGAGATATCCTGCATAGATATAAAGAGAAGTGTTTCAAAAATTAATCCCTCCACCATTATGGATCTCTTCTTTCTGCTTCTTCTGGTGTTACACGTTATTTTGTCACCGTGACATTTGACTATCTGTATGGGTCTATCACCACCTATATCATGTTCCCTTAGAAGTCAAAAACCTTAATGTTCCTGAATCAAGTCTTGGAATTGGATAAAATCTCTATAAAACCTTTAAAAGTCTACCTCCGCACTTTTTCTAGCCTTTTCTTGCGCATGCGCTGATTTTTGGTCTATAAACTACAGCAACCCTCGCACGTTTTTCCACTATTACTTGTGCACCCCTGTGAAAAGAAATATAAAAGAAAAATTAAATTCTAGAAGCCTAACTGGTCGAATATTCTCCCAACTGGAAGCTTCTAGAGTCGCGATCAGTTCGAGATTTATCCCTCCACTCATGGAGCTTATCCCTTGGTCCATGGAGCTCAAATCCCTTCATGAGAGGAATCCATCCCCCTCTTCATGGAACTAAAAATACCTCCATTTCCCTATAAATTGAGCTCAAGTTTCAGGTTGAAGGGTAGATTATAAATGTAATTGCTAAAGAAAATTCCCAAGAGTGCATACTTTCTACACCAGTGAGTTATTTTTTGCATGAAAATGATCACACCCTTATGTCCATAACTCCATGCTGGTATTTAGAGAGGAAGGCTTATCAAACTGAAGGAGAAACAATTTTTTAGGACCCCGGGAGAAATATGTATGACATCAAGGCATCAGGTTGTAAGATTAATCTTTTTATTCAAGATAATACATATGGATCTCTTTTTCTCATTGAGTTGTTTTTATGATTATTGAAATAACATCAATACTTAGAATCCTTGATCACTAAGTTGGGTTAGATTTTCTTGATTATTATATGTTGCAGATGCTTTGATTCTTTTGTCTTGTCTTTGATTGCAGGTTCTACTTACTGGAGAAGCCACTTTGGAGCGACGGGACAAAAGACTACATCGAACGTTTGGATTTCAAGGTAGGGGCATGTCCTCTCTACTTTCTTATAATAATTCTAAAATGCAATTAATCTAGAGAAAAAGGTTTACAAATGGATGTGTGTTTCTAGCTACTCACTGAGTACTAGGGAGATCGCTCTTGTCCGCAAGAGGGATTAATCTACGTAACAAAATGGCGACTCCGCTGGGGAATCTAGAGCTTAGTTTTCTTTATTTATTTTCAGTTTGAATTTTAGAGTTTTTTTAATTTGACTTCTTTGAGTCGGGTTGGGTAGATAACTTTTAAGAATCCCTAAAAAAGAAAGTTGATTATTTATTTTTTCCAAGTTTTTCCTTACCTGCGCGGTTTTCAGCAGAAAACAGTGTGGCAACCTATGCGGATTTTAGTTCAAAATAGTGTGCATGCACTCTGTCTTCCACTATAAATTGCGCACCCCTGTAAAAAATTTGAAAAAAATAAATTTCTCTTTTTTAGAGAAAGATAACCTGATTCTTTGTGTTTGTCCCGATCTATCTTAGTTGTCATATATTGTGTGAGAATTTCTTTTCAGAAACTTTTACCTTTGTGTGATTTATCATCCTATTTTCATTTTATAAGTGAGAGTTTGCCCTACTTTATTGCTGCTCCATACAAAATATACGTTCATTTACCTTAGCTTACTGGTATGATGACATTGTATTTTTGAGCCATTAGGATCATTACAAACCCTACTTTTATGAAAATTGATTTTTTTTTCATTTACAAATTTGGAAGAGATTTTAGCTTACTGAAGCCTGATATAACACCAAAGCATTTTAGGATGTTTTCATTTCTGCTGAGATAAGTAGAATTTTTTCTTAGTCTAATCACAAACTAAGAGAAAACGTCCTCAAACATTCTAGATAGACTTCAAAATTAGATTTTTATTTGATTTTGAAATTTATATTTTTAGATTTTTTTAGAAATTGTTTTCTTTTGGAAATGGTTTGTTTATAGAATTGTAGTTTTTGATTTTATTGTTCAAGGAATTTCATTTCAAAAGAGTAATTGATCATTCTTGCAAATTGAGTCCTCTATGAAATCATCTTCTTTTCAAGGATTATGTTTTTGAATGAAAGAATTGGTGCTTTGGAAATTGATAAATCTCTCAATCTTTCCCTTAAATAAGATTCATTGAAAAGAAAGAGTTGCACTTCTCATTTAGATGCATTTAGAGTATTTTTGAGTTGGGTCACGAACATCATTAAATTTTCAACTCCATACCTTTTGTCTTAAGCAACAACCAAATTAATACAACGTGTTAATACAATCAATCTAGATATTTCACATTTTCTAGGGCTCATTCCACCAACATAGGTTAGGCTAGTGTTTTGGAACAGGTTGTAATTAACATTCCAAAACAACTTAAAAAAACAAGTAGAATCTTGCGGTAGGAAAATCCAATTGTAGCATTTGTGCTCTGGGAAGCTCTTCTTAAAAGAGTCAAGCATGAGATCATGTTGAAACCAGTGAGTTAATCGTACCTATATCATTGGGAAAGATAGCAGATGTGCACGTAATACAAACGGTAAACCTCGGATTAATTATTATTGAGGAGCCTAGGGTCACTTGTTGGCAAACCACGGATTTACCATATCAAGAGGACTTCAAGGGGATTAAGCTTGATACTCTGCCTTTACATGTATATCGTATCGGAGACTCTTCCCCTAGTTACATTTTTTCCTGTTTGTGACCTTAGTGACCATAATCTTCAGGATTTTTCCCAAGGTGATGGTGGAGGGAAGGTCCCACTGTACCTGGAATAGACATCAACTAGACTCACTTGGACTTTCAAAAGGGTACTCTTCACTTCGAGATGGCATAAGTGGAGGGACTTACACCAGACTATTTCATTAAAAAATTTGTCGGGGTAACTGTTCCAACTGCCAAGTTTTCCACATTAGAATTCTACGACTTTGGATTCCATCACCAACTAGTGTTTTTAGTGTGGAAACATACTGTTTGTGCGTGGATTGTCTCTTAGATTTTTTAGGCGTGTGTTCAATTTGATTGTTCCCTTAGCGACTTTAGGTCTATTTTTTTGAAAAAAAAAAAATTGTATGTTAAACATTTAACCGTGGCTGAATTACTGAGACACTCCCATAGAATGTAGGGGAAACCCCCTGAGTACACACCAAGTCAATTAGAAAAGCTTAAATCTGAAAGAGGCCAACCATCAGGAATCGGATCAAATGAACAAGAGGAAACATCTATAATAATACATCCTGGTTATGAGGTAGATCAACCTCAAACAGTAGACAGTTATCAAGAACAACTAGAAATTTCTGAACTAGTTGAAGTTGCATCTACAAATAGTGAATTATCAGCTACTGAACCCAAAATTTCTAAACCTGAAAATAAATTTGCTACATCTGAGCCTGCTTCGGAGTTCATAACCCGAACCCCTGGACGTCCTCATTCACCTCGAGTGAAGCTTCGCATCACTAAGGACCTTCCTCCTAGCCTCATTAGTATCAAAGAGATTACTGACACAGAAGAAAAGGTTATACTTCCTTCATGTCAAGAATCTTTAGATCTAAGGCAAAGAGAATCAATTTACTATTATTGCCCTTTCAAACAGGATCCTTGGTATTCTCAGTTAACCGAAATTATCTAATTCTGGTCTCAATTATTCGCCACCCTGTATTCCTTTTTACGCCATACCCATAGGTAATTACAGACCTTCATTAAACATGTCTGGTGAGTCATCCATGTTTTCTTCATCGCCAGAAACATTTTTGTATGGTGGTCCATCTCTTCCTTCAGGATACCAGTCACTTTATGGTACTTTCTCAGGAGCATCTCCCTCTCCCGAAAAACTTGTATAATCACCTGGTCCCAATGAATCTCATACTGAAACGTTGACAACAGAAAAAATCTACATGATGTCTGGAAATATTCCTATCCCTGACCCTCAAGGAGGTAATTTACCGCCTGGGGGGCACCCTCAAGGTAGTAATTTACCGCCAGGGGGGGAATCTCAAGGGCAGTATATACCTCAAGGGACGTATATGCCTCAAGGATAGTATCAACCTCTTAGGAAATACTCTATTCCAGGGCCACAACCTCTTCAAGGGCAGTACCCTATGCTAGGGCAACAACCTTTTTAAGGACATCAACCTCCTTTGGGGCCGCAGTTTTATCAAGAACAACAATTGTTTCAAGGAGGTCAATCTTTTAGTGGAAATTATCCAGCAAATTATCAACCTGGTTATGGCCAACCTTATGCATCACAACCTTTAATGGGAGCTCCTTATCCTGGATTTAACACAGTGTGGAATCCGTCGTTGTATCAAAAAAATTTGCAACCTACCGTGCAAATACCTTATAATCAACCTGGTCAGCCAATTGGTTACACTCAAATCCAACAACCTGTCCAACCTACGCTTCAAGTTATACCTCATGAATTTGCACCTAGTAGTATTCAGCAACTTGGTCTGAGTACACCTAGAAATCCTGTCCAAACTGCTGCATAAAATTCTATTCAACAACCTAGTACACCTATCCCTGGAGTTTCTGCAGCCCCTATTTCTATATCCCCTCAAGTAACAATAGTAACTGTATCACAACCAATCCCTCAAGTCACTGCTCATCAACCTGGACCTACAGTTCAGACTACTATTCAAATATCTGCAGGGAAACCCGGTACAAGTACAATTGTAACAAGACAACCTTATACAAGTCAGTTTTTTTATCAACCGTATCAAGGGAAATAACAATATGGACCTGTAGGACAGAATCCAATATACCAACATCAACCGTACCTTAGTTACACATATCAGATACCAGCTCAACCTCAGTTTGGTACGACTAACCCTGGTTATCCTGGAGGTATTCGAATCCCAACCGCACAGGCTATTCCAGGTTATCCTGGATATCCTCCTCCTGGTACTGGTATCTTTCCTCAAGGTCATCAGTTTGCTCAACAGGACCCGAACCGTCAGTTACCATTCATTGCAACTTTGGACTTGCCAGATTTATCGTGCCTCACGAACAAGACAATTTATTATCTTCCATTTTGGCAGCCAATGCCGAATAAGTTGCCCAGTGATATTCCTAAGTTTGAAGGTAAATCAAGATAAGACCCCTCAAATCATGTCATAACTTACCACCTTTGGTGCGCATCCAACTCTTTAATCGATGATTCTATTCGATTGAGATTGTTTCAAAGAACATTGATAGGCTTAGTTTCAAAATGGTATATTGAACTACCAAGTGGCTCATTAAACAATTTCAACGCATTATCAATAGCTTTCTTAACACAGTTTGAGTTTCCAATGCATTATGACAATGGCACAAAACTCTTAACTTCATTAAAACAAATTACGACCACATACATTTCAGATCACATAGATGAATGGAGACGTAGAATACGTTTAGTGAAATTTTTTATTCCGGATCAAATCTTGGCAGAATGGTTTATCAAATCATTACTTCCAAATATTACTGAAGATGTAGCTAAGGGAGGTGTTGTTACAGAAGAACGGGTCATAGCTCAAGCATAGTACTTAGACCTTGTATATACACAGTCTGGTACTTTATACGAAAAAATTCTTGACTTGCCGCATCCAAGTCAAATAACTGCAACTCCTTCATGTTCTCATGCTACAGACGGTGTAATTGGTTCAGTTAGCACTAATAAGAGTAAGAAGAAGTCATCCAAATCTACTTCTCCCATTATAACTTTACCAGATTCACCGAAAGGAGATTCTTCCCTTGAAACTTCTGCCGACATTCATGTTGTAGACTCATCCACAGCTAAATCTAAAACCGGTAATAAGAAGAAATGAAAGAATAAAAACAAACAAACTACATCTCCCAAAGAGAAAACAGAAAATAACAAACCAGCTAATGAAAAACGGAAACCTCGTTATCCTTGTATTATCTGTGACGAGGATCACTATACCAAAGAGTGCCCACATCCGTCCGAGGTCTCCAAATTTTTCAAAGGTTCACCCACACTCGTTGCCTTAAAGGATCATTTTCCCACTCAAGATAGTAAAATGATAGGATCTTCTTCAAATTCATCGGCAGATATTTTAATGATGTCTCAGGTCATGGTTGCGACGCGATCTCAATACTATGGAACTAAAAATAATGTAATTGGTAAAGAGACAGAAAATTCTATTCAAACACCAGCTATACCTCCTTCAGTTTCTGAACCACTTCAAATCGAGAAACCTAATCCTGATATAGTGATTAAACCAACTACTAAAGGTGTACTTCGAAATTCATCTTTCAATCCACACGCGAGAGCTGCTTAGAATTACAACATTGTTGAATATTTGGAGATATCCCCTTCAGCAATGTCAACCTTAGAGGTGCTACAATCATGTCCGACACACAAAGGAAATTACTATTATCATCTATCAGAGCTATTGATCCTCAGGATTCGAACCTCATGGTCTTTGATCTCGAAAATTTTACACCGAGATTCGCTCATCAGATGGCTTTTCAGATTCCAATATTAGTCAAATCCAAACGAGTTTTTCATACTATTATTGATGAAGGGGCATCTACGTGTATAATGTTGTTAAATTGTTGGAAAACTCTTGGTTCTCCAACACTCAACCAATCACCGACTATCCATAAAGCCTTTGATGGAAGAGGATTTCATCATTACGGAATACTCCAGGATCTACCTATAGAAGTAGAAGGAAAAATTGTTAATTTAGATGTGGAAGTTGTTGATGCCCCTCTTGATTACAACCTTCTTTTGGGTCGTAGCTGGTCTTATGCCATGGCTGTTGTTGTTTCATTAGTCTTTAAGGTAATAATGTTTCCTCATAAAGGAAAGATTGTGAAAATCGATTAGTTGTCATATTATTCATCCGACCCTGCTTCTACAGACAGTATCCAGCATGTTGGAAAAAAAAACTATCCCATACGAAGATGTTGGTGTAGGACTAGTGAAGGATTCCACTCTCATGGGAACTTTCTCCATACCTCCACCCAACGTACCGCGCACAATTTCCAACATCAATATGATCTCATCAAGCACTATATCATTTGATGACACTTGGGTAATGCCTTCAGAATTAGAACTGGACTTTTTCAATGGCGAGATGCCTTTGAGTCCTTTTGAAAATGCATATGTAGCAGTACAATCATATTCTGACACACTTTCAACTACTCCTGATCAAATGAATGTGATCAGCGAAGAATCATATTCTCTATCAAGCTTAGCCTTGACATCATTTTCTGATCCCTTTCAACATGTGTTTCACACTGATGAAAGTATTCAAGAATTTTTGTCATCGGATGAATTACCCTAGGATGATCTACATCATAGATCTTCATTTTTACCTGATCTTGATAAGTTTGAAAACGATTTTTCGTCTATTTTTACAATTGATTACATCAAGGAACCACATAATCCCATCTTGATTACACATTCGAATTCTGAGACTAATTTGGGAAATATTTCTACAATAATTCCTATCGATATATCATTAAAACCTGGAATTATTGAAAACATTCATATAGGTGCTTCTTGTACAATGGAAGAGATTAACACTTACAAATCCCTATTTCAAGAATTCCGAGACATTTTTGCTTGGTCTTGTTAGGGTCCTATAATAATAGGGTTCATAAAATTTTGAATTGACTTTGATAAGTCTTGTAAATATGTACATACCTTGCATTCTACAAGTTGTTTTCCCATATTTTGAAAAAATGAAAAATAATAAAAAACAAAAAAGAGGGTAAAAAGTCCTAAAAGAATGATCAAAGGACTTAGAAAAATATAAACCCCAAAAGAAAAAAAGAGAAATAAAAACCTGAAAGTGAGCAAATCCAAATGCCACTACTTTTACTTTTTACTACAAAGAATAAATGATTATGTGTAGAGTGTAAATAAATTCCATAATCCATGATCAGTTAAACAGCTTAATATTAACTTTTCATGTTTCAATTTCATGTTTTAGATAGTGAATAAAGATTTTTCAAACAGTTTAAACTTGAAAAATCAGTATATAGGTAGAGAATAATGAGGACCTCAACAGCTTAATCTGAGCCCTTGGATGAAATAAGGTAGATTTAGATTATTTTTATGCTTTGAAAGAAAATGTTTTAAGGTTGCAAGCCTAAATGCACCTACAAAATGAAAATGTATAAAGCTTCACTATATGCAAAGGATCTAAGGATAAAGGGCTTAGAAGAGTTAGTATTGTAGGTAGAATATGATCCTACAAACATAAAAGCAGCTGAAGCATTGGTTAAAAAGAAAAATGAGGACATAACTGCCTTGAGGAAACAGCTCAAGCTTCCTCAAGGAGAAAATCCTCAAAAAAGGAAGTTTTATAGGATCAGAAGGAGAAAGATGAAATGATGAGCTTGATACTTCAACTCACAGCTCAAATCAAATAAATGGAAGTGCAAATGGACCAAGTTGTCCAAGAAAAAGAGACAGTTAAGGAACCAGTCATTCCCACTGTTATCCCAATCATCACAGCAGCAGTACCATCTACTTTAGGAGAGAAATTGGCACCAAAAGAGCCACTGGCCACTGCAGTGCTAGTGACTTCTTCAACTAATTCAATAAATCAATCCTCTACAACAGTGTTGCCACCTACAGATGGAAGCAGTCAATTAGTAAATGCAATGGAGGAAATGTCCTTTAAGACCAATGAAATCAATATATTGACCAAGATAATTGAAAATCTTGAGAAGACAAGCAAAGCAGCTCAAATAGTTGCAAAAATACATGAACAGAATGCTCACAGATTGAGTGAAAAGGTAAAGAAGATCCAAAAATAGTTAACTCTCAAGGACCAAATATCATATACTAAAAATTACTTATGGAATAATGTAATTGAATCCATTCATGATGTTTGGCCATCAATTCAAGTAATTTTTTAGCAGAGAGAGTCACTATTGGAAGCTCAGGCAGAGATCCAAAACACACAAGAAGAATCGGAAAATAAAACAGAACAGGCTGTTAGGTTAATCAATTTCCTAAAAAGCAAGAACAGACAACAACTTGAAGAGTTAATGATCAATGATAGAACAGCCACAATCCTAGAAATTAGGAAAGTAACCACTAAAATAAATCTAATGAGGTAGCTTGAGGAGAAATGTGAAGGAATGAACACTGTTGTCACTAGATTCATGGTTAAATTCACCAATTTGAGACAAAAGGGACTTCCAGATGTTATGGTGATTAATGACAAGCTAATGCCACAAAATGATTATGACAAAAAGATCAGAGAACATGCCAAAGAGTAGGTGAACAAGCCAACAGGCCAAGGAATTCCCACAGGGAAAGTATTGCTAAAAAGTTTTGAAGATATATTTTATTTGATGTATGAAATCAAACATTTGTTTGTCATAAAACCTACATTTGCCTGGTACACTGAGGCTGATGAAAATTTTAGGAAACTCAAGAACATTAGAATTCCTAAAAATGAGGAGTGGCGGGCATTGATTGATTTTCTATAAAGAAATAAAGGCAAACACATGAAAAACAAAAATTATGTTTGTTGATTCACAGTAAAAACAAATTTTTACAGCAAGAAGACAGTTTTACTGAAGGTAAAGAGTATCAGAATTCAAAGAGGATCAGTAGTAAAGAGTATCATAATTGAACGAGGATCAGTAATAAAGAGTATCAGTGTGAAAGAGTATCAGCGAAGGCAACTATATTTTGAAAAATATCTAAGAATCCAGCAGGGAAGACACATAAGCAACCAGCTGCTTCTTATCTACAAACTGTTTCTATTTATTTTGAATAAAATAGGACAGCTTGCTAGTTTTTTGAGCAAGCTGTCACTATTATTGTTGTAAAAGATTTAATTTTCCTAAGTTTATTCCTAGAAATCATCTAGGATATTTTGTAAAACATTTTATATAAATACTTCACTCTTAGAAGTATTTTGGGGTGGAATAAAATTGTTGGAGATTACTATAGATATTTTGTTGACTTGAAGGCTTTGGATTTCGATTTTGAGCAGCAGACTGGATCACCATTTAGGCATCATACTTCAGGATCCCTGTGATAAGCTATCTGGAGTGAAGTACTCTCTTTAAACTTGTCATTGTTATCTTCTTTTGTTTCATGCATACATCTGTGTTTTAATTCTAAATCTAAATGTATAACGAGGATTATTACTACAGGACATGTTAATAGCACCCTGTTTTTAACTAGTTATCATTTCTTTGTTTTCTTCTGATTTCTGGTGCAAAGAATTCTTAATTTCTCCCTCTCCCATTTGACCTCTATCTTATACTTCCCTTTTCCAGATCAAAGGATCCTTAAATTACCTTTATCCCGATCATACCATCTCAAAAACCATTTTTCCCAAGATCTCCAAGGGTTATCTACCTTGCCCTGCAGACATTTGACCTTTTAGGCTTTGATCACAGTTCTGTTAGCTTGACTTAGACTACATAGCCAAATGGAAAAATATATTTCCCTCTATCTACCCTCCAAGTTGTTAGGGTCCTATAAATATAGGATTCATAATTTTGAATTGACTTTTGATAGTCTTGTAAAATATGTACATACCTTGCTTTCTACAAGTTGTTTTCCCATATTTTGAAAAAATAAAAAATCAAAATCAAAAAGAGGGTAAAAAAAGTCCTAAAAGAAAGATCAAAGGACTTAAAAATATATAGACCCCAAAGAAAAGATGAAAATAAGACATGAAAGTGAGCAAGTTCAAATGCCACTACTTTTTACTTTTTCTAATAAAAAAATGATTATGGCAGAATGTCAATAAATGCCATAATCCATGATGAGTTAAATTGTTTAAACTTGACTTGCCATGTTTTCAATTTCCATGTTTTAGATAGTGAATAAAGATTTGTCAGACAGTTTAATCCTAACAAATCATTAGTTAGGTAGAAAATAATGAGGAACTCAACAGTTTAATCTGAGTTCTCGAATGAAATAAGGTAGAATTAAATAGTTTATGCTTTCAAAAGAATAAATGTTTCAAGGTTGCAAGCTTAAATGCACCCGCCAAAGGGAAGAAAAAATGAAAGGGTAATGTTGGGTAGGTAGAAAGAAGTGGAAGAAAGCATGTAATATTCATCACCGGGCAAAAAAAAAAAATTCGTTAATTTCCCCTCTCCTGTAAGTATTCATTATTCTAGGTTATCAGTCAAACAGGCTCAGAGCATTTCTCTGACTTATGTTGGGACCAGACCCAAGGCTCGATGACTAGTTAGTTGAAAATGTTGAATTCTTATGTTAAATCCCCATTCATCATTATTTCATCTCTCATTCATAAATCATAACTCCTTTCATTAGTAAAGACTCATTCTTACTTAATGAAGAAGATAAAGACCCATCTAATTAACTTCCTTCATTCAGAAAACATATAAAAACCCTCAAAAATACTTTATCCAAAGTAATTGGTGAAATGATGAAAAGATAAGCTTTGCTTTACTTTTTACACTTTACTTAGTGAACTTTAATGTATTTTTGTGTATTCCATTCCCCCTTTTCATATTAACTTTTAACCTATGTTATTAAATCCTTAAATAAAACCTTATCCTATTTATCTAATTCCCTATATCTAAATACCCCCAAAAACCCACTATTACAAAGATTTTAGACCAAATTTATTACCCACATGTTAAATTAAAACCCAAATAAAATGCCCTTTGGTCTAAAACTAACTCTAAATAATATCTCGCCCCCTATAGTTATTAAATCATTCAAAGATTTAATATTATATAATAAAGTAAAAAGCGGCACTAAATGTGTTTTATTCAGTCATATTGCAAGTGTTTTGAATGAAAACATATCACCCCGCTCATTAACTTTTATCCTAAGTTTTTGGATCGAAATAATCTTTTTATAAGGTTCACAAGACTTAACCCCGTGCATACGCAAAATTCCGCCCCTTGCAATACATACATTAATCCCTCCCCTCATAATTTTATAACCCAAGGTTTAATTGAAATAAACTTAGGTTTGTTTTTTACAACTAAAATTTTCCCGTATCCACATCTTTCCGCCATGTTATATAAAGCCTCATGATTTATATAATTAACTCATGATATATCCATACCCTGCTTTAAAAAACCTTTACCCATTAACAAAAAATAAAGGTTTAAATCGTATTTTTTTTTAACTGCCCACATACATAAAAAGCCCGGTCCCACCATTCTTTCAACCGCACCTTCCAGTTAGATCTCGACCCTTTGCTCCTAATCGCAAGATCCAACAGCCCAAGATCAATATCGCGAACAAAAACTAATCGTCCGCCCAAATGAAAAATGGACGCGAAACGGGTTGTATTGCCCATTCGTCCCTCTGCAGCGTGGCAATTTTATATTGGATCGCGTTTGTTTGAGGATAAACCACTTACCACTCAAAATTCACCCGATAACCACTGTTTGATTTTCGTTTTAAATCCCGAAACCACCTCCTGCCCTGACACGACCTGCATTGAATGTCAGTTAATGCGATCAAATTAATATGGTTAAATTGTTGGTAAAGCCTTTTATCATTTAATCTGTGCATTCAAACCCTTTCGCAGTATCTCCCGAATGTTAAGACTACTATGTAAACCATTTTCAAAGCTTTTGATTGCCCTTTTATGCCCAGAACTCTGAATTTGACCAGAAATTCCCCATTGAAGACTAGTAAAGATATTTGTTGCTCCAGTAAAGCCGTGAAAGACCTAAAAATCAACCGAGATCCTCTCAGAATCTTTTCAACAGTCAAATACCTACACCTTAAGGTATTTTCCGACAAATTGAAGCCTGCAAATTAAATTCTAAACCATGAGTAATTAAACTAAGTCTTTAATTAAGAGATTTTACCGGACTTTTTTGCCTAAAAACACCTAAAAAGAGGCCAAACCCTGGCTAATTTTTCCCAGGAAACCATGTTTTCTACTGCAAACCTTCTAAAAACAATTTCACGGATTTAGAACGATTAAAACCTCTAAATTACCTTGAAAACCCATTTTCTCAATCAAACCAACTCAGAAAACCCCTGTTTTCTGTTTTAGGCCAGTTTTTCATCCTCAGATAAACCAAATTGAGCAAAAAGCCCAAAAAAATCCATCCTCAGCCTAAAAACTGCTCAATTTCCTCTCTGTTTGATATAAAAACTACTGCAAGCAGTCTAATCTTGCAGTAGTTATCCAAAATGACTAAGAAACAGAGCACAAGCAAACCTATAAGATCCAAAACACTTAAATATTAGGGATCTAAAGCCCCTAAACCTACCCCAGTAATCACTGCCAAATCTACTGCAACAGTGAATCCCCTCCAACCACTTGTAGTTGTTGTAGAAAGCCTCCATTTGACTGATGTTGTCTACAAACTTGTTGATCCTATTGTAGAATTCAACCTCTTGGATATACACAATTGGTGTTATGAAAAGTACTTGGACAAGGATGAGATACCTATTTGGGAGACTCATTTGCCCAAATATATAGTTCCATTGACCCATTCTGGCCAAGATCTTATCAAATTATGTCAAAAATATTATGAACCAGATCAAAGGGCCATAGTCAATGCTGATAGAGAAATCCTTTTCACCATCACAGCAGAGTCAATAAACCATATGCTTCAATTATAGTTTGATCCTCAATCAGTCCCCCTGTCTATAGAAGTTTTGACCTAGTTGTACTTAGGCCTAGACTTCCCTAGCAAGTTCATGATATTTCAAAACTTTATGTCTTCCCATGTTGACATTCCTAAAATAAATCCTCCTTATTCCACTACTAAATTCCCTGAAGGATCTAGACATATTATCTCTATGCTCTCCTTTATACTTGGATACTTTACAGATGGACACACTAATGAGTCCATTCTAGGTTTCCTGTCCACCTTGTCTCCAGGCCAACCTCCATCAGTCATCTTTGACTTTGTTGGTTTCATAGCCAACAATATCCATCATCAGCTAATAAAATTACCCACTGAAGGGGTTTTTAGATACTCATCCTATCTGTTTCACTTATTCTTATTCTTTCAAG
The DNA here is from genome assembly GCA_034641835.2 of Pinus albicaulis. Taxonomy (NCBI): domain Eukaryota; kingdom Viridiplantae; phylum Streptophyta; class Pinopsida; order Pinales; family Pinaceae; genus Pinus; species Pinus albicaulis. The sequence goes on from JAXQQM020092088.1 coordinate 33,050, forward strand.
CTGATAAATTTCCTATTGCATTACAAAAGATGGACTTGGAGGGTAAGCATCTATCCATTATCTTCTGGACTTCTATGCTCAGGAAAGAGGGCAGTGATTTCACCTACACAGATTTTTCAGACCTTTTTCTACATCTAGCAATGAACATTCTGAATAAAGTAGAGCAGCCTAGAATCAGTGAGGAAATGAAAATAATCTTGCAACTTTCAGAACAGAGTAAAATGGGAGATTGGTATCTCTCTAAGAAGCATACAAAGTTAAGAATTTTTGGATCCAACTTATTACCTTATAAGTTGCCTAGATATATGAGCATGAGCATTTTTGCACTAGAGTATTTGAGACAAATTCTCAATTTTGATTCTATTAACTTCATGGCTGCCAGAAAAAAGACTCAATTTAAGTTAAAGAATCAGGTTGGTCCCTTTAGAATAAACCACAGAGATGCAGAAAAAGAAATCACAAAGAGATTAGCAGAGTTTAAATTTCGAGAAAGTTTTCCATGGAACTATGATCCTCAAGGGATCCTGAGCAGTCTAAGGGTAAAATGAAAATTAACACCCTTCATACATGAGCTTAAGCCTGAGACTGAGAAATTTTCCTACCAAGTTGAATGGCTGGAAAATACGCTGATAGATACAGCAAGTAATATAGAGACAACAGGTAAAATGGACACAGCACAAGCTCTAGAACTTGTAAAATAGCCAAAGGCATTAGTAAAGAGAAGCAGGGAAGAAGGAGGTTATACAATAGAAACAAAAACTGAAACCAAATTCAAAATAATCTATAACAAGAGGCTTAAAATCAGTTCAATTGACAAAGAAAAAGCAACAATTGATGTTGATGAGACAGATGCTCCAGTAACCAATGATGATATAGCCACAACTATAATCAATGAAACACTTATGGAAATAGAAAAGGAATCAACGGCCAATCAGAATGATACATAGATAATTAAGAACCAGCATAACATGGAGGCCTCTTCCTCACAAACAAATGAGGAAAAGGATTTAGACATCAAGGAGAAACACAAGCAGATAAAGCAAAAGAATGAGGAGATCAAAACAGAGATATATTCTCAATTCCTTAAACAGAAGCCTGGAAATAAAAATAGGCTATTTTCAGCCTTTGATTATTCTAGTAACAAGATGATCATGTCATTTCTATAACCTACTACCTCCACACCTAAAACAATAGCAAATTATAAGAAGGTGGACCTTGAGGTTGATGCAGAAACTGTCCATGAGCTAGATCAAATTGAATTTCACAGACAAAGCTCAGAGATGCTTTATTCTACAGTAGCAACCAAGGCAATGAGTGCAAATAAGCTACAAAAAAACATCATTAATATGCAGGATCAGATGAAGATAGACAAGGCATATTTATATGCCAAGGATATAAGGATTAAAGCCTTAGAGGAATTAGTTTTACAGGTGGGATATGATCCCTCAAACATTCAAGCAGCGGAACTATTGATAAAGAAAAATAATGATGACATAGCAGCTTTGAGGAAACAAATCAAGCTTCCTCAAAGTGAGCATCCACAAACCAAGGAAATCCTTCAAGATTAGAGTGAGAAAGAAGAAATGATGAAGCTCATTCTTAAACTGACTGCTCAAATCAAAGAGATGGAGACCCAAATGGACCACCTTGTCAAAGAAAAAGAGACTGTAAAAGAACATGAGACTCCTATAATTCCTACAGTTATTCCACTAATAACTACAACAATGCCCTCTACTTTAGGAGATAAATTAGCACCAAAGGGCCCACTGGCAACTGTAGTGCCAGTGACTTCAGCCACTACTTCAACTACAGACTCTTCTACTACAAATGTTCAGCAAACAGATGAAGCAAGCTAGATTGTTAAAGCTATGGAAGAACTGTCTTTAAAGACAAATGAAATCAACAACCTGAAAAAGATTATTGAAAATATTGAAGCTACAAATATGACAACTCTGATAAATGCTAAAACCCATGAACAGAAAGCAATCAAATTGGGAGAACAGATCAATAATTTACGAAAAGAGCTAAGTTTCACTGAGCAGATTTCATATGTAAAAAATCATCTCTGGAATAACATAATTGAAGCCATTCACAATCAATTGCCTTCAATTTAGGTTATATATGAGTAAAGAGATTTGTTGTTGGCAGCCCAGACAAACATACAAAGGACAAAATATGAGTTGAATGATAAGCCTGCTCAGGCTTTAAAACTCATTACATTTTAAAACAGTTAGGACAAGGCAGAATTGGAAGAATTAAAATTCTTGGATAAGACAAAAACAATCTTACAGATAAAAGAGGTTGTAACTAAGAAGAACTTGATGAATAATCTAGAAGAAAAATGTCAATCAATGAACATTGCCATAACAAAATTTATGGTAAAATACACAAACTTAAGACAGAGAAGCCTACCAGACATCCATGTTTTTAATGAAAAACTTATGCCCTAGAAGTATTATAATAAAAAGATCAAATAATTTTCTAAAGAGCAAGTTAACAAGCCACTAGCACAAGGCACTCCCACAGGGAAAGTCCTCCTTCAGTATTTTGAAGATCTCTTCTTTTTACAGCATGAGATTAAACATCTCTTTGTCATCAAACCTACTTTTGCTAGATATACAGAGGCTTATGAGAATTTCAGGAAGTTGAGGAATTTCAAAATTCCCAAGGAAGAAGAATGGCAAACTTTTACTGATTTGATGTAGAGATAAGAGGTAAAACAGTCAAATGAACAATTAAAATAAAAAGACAGTTTGCTGATTTTACTGTTAAAACATAATTTTACAGCAGTAAATTAGTTAAGCTAATCAGCGTTAAAGGTCATCAGGTAAAGAGTATCAAATGAAAGAGTATCAGCGAAGGCAATTCATAAACCAGATATTTTCTAGCAGCCAACAAGCATGACACCTTGACAGTTAAAAGCTCCTTGTTAGATAAAGCAGTTCTATTTATTTTGGATAAAAGAGGATAGCTTGTTGTTTGTTAAGCAGCTATCCCTTTTATTATGTAATGATATTTCCCTTTTCCTAAATATATTCCTAGAATTCTCCTAGGATATTTGTAATTACATTTTGTATAAATACTTCAACATTAGAAGTATTCAGTGTGGAATAAAATTTTTGTGCTTTACTATAGACATTTTTGCTGAACATTGGAGGTTATTGTGTGTTTGATTTCAAAGTAGAAAACTGGACAAGCTAATTGGCATCATAATTTAGGATCCCTGTGATAAGCTGATGAGTGAAGTACTTCCTACTTGTCATTGTTTCCTTTCTAAGTTTCATGCATTCATTTTATGTTTGTTCTGTCTAAATGTGTAACTAGGAGTATTACTACAGGATTAGTCAAGTTCTCCCTGTCTTTAACTAGTTTCCATTTTAATTTTTTCTGCTGATTTCTGGTGCAAGGAACCCTTAATTGCTCCTTCTCCCGTTTGACCTCTTCCTTCTACTTCCATTTTCTGGATCAAAGGATCCTTAAGTGCCCTTTATCTCGATCATACCATTTCACCAAAAAACACTTTCCCAAATCTCTGAGGGTTATCTATCTTTCCCTGAATACATTTGTACCTTTTTGGCCTTGACTTCTAGTGCTGCTAGCTTGATTTAGACTCCATGACCCAATGGATAAGTATATTTCTCTCTATTTTACCTCTAAGTGATTTTCTGCCACCAAACCATTTAAAACAAAACCAATTGTTCTTTCATAACTAGCCTAATATTCACAAATTTAAATAAAGATCAATCTTAAAGAGAGAGCCCTCTTTGAACTTTAGGAAGGCTAGATCCTAGAGTTCCAAGTAGGTTTGTGGTTACCTCTAGTGTTCTTTGACTAAAAACTCAAAATCCCACAACTTAAGAATTTACTAGAGTGATAACATACTGGTGACCATACTGGAGAAATAACCAATCTCCAATCTTAAATTTAGTCTTAAAGGAAAATATTTAAATTATCCTTTCACTTTAAGATTACTTTTATAGGTTGTGGGTATTCAAAAAACAGTCATTCTGGCTTCTAGGAAAACCTAATATACCAGGTCTAACCCGGATCCTAAACCTGCAGCTATAGTAGATAACCCAGATCAGATTGGTAAAAGGAAAAAACAAACTGTCAATTTAGAAACTGAAGTACCATTAAGAAAATCCAATTCTTTACCCAAAGAGTTAGTGAGTCTAAATGATATTGATTTTGATCTTAAGTTTGAATATTCATTATTTAAAACTAAATCTGAAACTGATTTGAAAAATATTGTTATAGATCCTGTTTTTATTTCATTTCTAAATGAAAAACAGAAAAATATTTCAGTAGGAACAAAATCAAATAAATCTGAATATCAAAATATAGTTGAAAAGATTAATGTTTCATTGATTAGAGATATTAATGAAGCTATTGAATTAGCTCATTTGTTGTCTTACATAAAACCTCCAGTTTCTCAATTGCATTCAACAATAACACCAACAACATATTCATCTTTATATGTTGTTACTTCATTTATAGATACCACTGCAAGTTCATCTACAGATCATTTCATTCCTAGATTGTCTTTGCAGCCTAGGATATTATTTCCTTCATCCACTCCATCCAGTGCATCCACTACTTTACATTCAGATTTTATAAGCACCACATCTTTATTTCCCAGCAATTCCATTTACATACCAGCTTCATTTCCCAGTTCTTCAACTACAATTTTCAATTCATCGGCTGCCATATCCAGCACTGCACCTATCACTACTATTATACCTCCCAACTCAGCAAAGCTTCAAGCCATGGCTGCTAGGTATGCTCCCCTTGTCTTACCCCAAAACCTCCATGCCATGCCTCAACATTATCAAAAAAATGTACCATTGTTTGATGCCATTTCACAATATACTGCTCAACAACATGTAACTAAAATGACAGATTTCTATGAAATTTATGAAATTGATGAGTCAGATATCCAAATGAGGTTATTTGCCCAGAGTTTGACAGGAGAAGTTAAAAATGGTTCAAAAATTTAGTTGCTAGTAGTGTAGCTGATTTAGCTGTATTTCATAGAATATTTTTAAATAAATGGGAAAAGAAAATGAACCCCCTTCAAATTTTGTCTGAGTTTGATGCCATGAAAATATCTCCTACTGAGTCTGTCCAAGACTACTACACTAGGTACAATAGTGTCTACAATACAATACCTGCAAATCTTAAACCTACACCTTACTCTGTTCTGCTCAAATTCCTTGATGGATTTGATACAGATATGGCCTATCAATTAAGAGAAAGAGATGCCCAAACCTTATAACATATGCAATTAGATGTTATCAGTGTAGAAATCAATATTTTAGCTAGGAAATCCAAACTTAGAAATGAAAGAAGAGTTACAATTAAAGAAGAAAGTTCAAACTCATATGTTAAAATAGATTTAATTGCTAAAACTTTAGCAAGGGTGGCAGATAGATTAGATAATATAGAAATAAAACCTCAATGGGATAATCAACCTCAGATCAGAAACCCAATTTCAGAAAAAACAATAATTCTGGACAAGCTAAAGAAGCAGCTCTAGACCAAAACATTAGGCCCCCATTTCAGGAGAACTATGCTGAAAGTTCTCAGAATAATGATGAAGATGAGGATGACATCAATCATATAATGGGAATAGATGAAAAAAATACCATTTTCCTCACTCAGGAAGATCAGGAACTATTTGAGCTTCAACAAATCAAATTAGAATCCAGTGAATCCTTTAACTATAAACAAGGTTATGACTTTGCCATAAATGAAATACATAGTCAATATAACCTTAGACACAAGAAAAAAAATGAGTCTTCTACCAAAAAAAATTCCCAAAATCAAAATAAGAAAAATGTAGAAGCACCAAAAACAAAATTTTTGCAAATTCTCCAGAGAGAAAATAAGCAAAATTCCAATCCCTCCAGTCCTAAAAAATCAACAAGTCCAAAAATTGTTGATATTACTGATGAAGTAGCTCAATCTTCCAAAGATGTACATAAAGCTAATACTGTTAAAGCTTCTAATTCGGTAAAATTAGCAAATTATGATCCTAAAAAGCCTTCTGCTGATCCTAAATTAGTAGATCCAAAAAATGATAATTCAAGAACACTTGCTGATAATTCTAAGTCTGATAAAATTTCTACTACAACAAAAATTGTCCCTGAAAAGAAATTTAAAAGCAGCAAAACTCAGGAAACTCAGACGGATAATATAAAAAAAAAACTAAAGATAGAAATACAATTGTAGAAACTCAAGAAAAACCAACTCAGACTAAATTTAATCAAGATGAATTAGTTCAAATTAGTAAATCTCAACCCTCATTTAATATTCAGAATGAAATTGCTAAGTTAAAAATACCCATTCCTTTAACAGAATTGGAAAAAAATGACTTATACAAATCAACCATAACTGAAACATTGAGTATGAATGATGGTGAAGATGCAATTAATTTGAATGATGATCAACCCGAGTTAGTTTTTGGCCCTGATGTGAATGGAAAGCATTCAGATGGATCAGTCCCTCCTTTTTATATCAATCTTACCATTCATGACCTAATTTTACATAATGCTATGTTAGATTCAGGAGCTTCCCATAATTTAATGCCCAAAGCCATAATGGAAACTCTTAATCTAGAAATAACCAGGCCTTATAAAGATTTGTTTGTTGAACCCTTAGTTAAACTGAGAGGGGGGGCTGAATCAGTTTAACACATTCATGGACTTTTAAAACTTTTCATTAAAACTTATTTACACCTTCATTTCATGTCCAACTTAATATGTGAGTAATCTTAGAATGTGAGTAGCAAGTATTAATATAATATAACAGTAGACTTAATATGAGAGCAGCAGGTATTAAGCAGATGATATAAATCAGATCAACACATAAACATCATGCACAGAGACACTAGATATAAGTGGAAACCCATAAAGGGAGAAAACCACATCTTATTATTGTTGTGATGCAAAGGCAAGCTCCAACTCCCTCTCACCACTGTTTTTCTACAGGCACCAACCTACAAGAGGCTCCAACCTCAATTCTGCAAGCTACAACTTGCAAGGAAGCACCAACTCCATTCAATCTTCTGCAGGCACCAACCTACAGGAGGCTCCAACCTTAGTCAGCTACAATTGACAGCTATCAAGCTGCAACTTGATAGGGAAGCTCCAACTTCCTCAATTTATCAAACGGAATGTTTGTTGATTTACCTCAGATATCAGCTCTGTTCTGTAGCATCTCTTTCTGCTCTTCTTTTCTTAATCTTCTCTGCCTCACTCTTCTATACTCTGCATTCTCTACATTTACTCTCTCTAACCTCTCTCATGCATATCCAGTTGATATTATATATAGAGTTCCTCACATGATTGTTTGTATTTCACAAGGAATTTGGAGTGAACAGTGATGACTCTTTGGCTTCTGTCTTCTCATTCCTTTTTCCAACTCATTTTAAAATTATAACAATATGTACAAATTTCAATGT
>JAXQQM020067895.1:0-69988 GCA_034641835.2 Pinus albicaulis
GTATTCTCCGTTACCTATACCTTCACCTCTTCCTCTTCCTCCATCTCTTCCTCTACCTCTACCTCCTCCTCCAATCCTAGGTCCAACTCCTCCTAGTATTAATTGTTCAGCATTCACGTTCTGTAATTCTCCTTCCCCTTCTCTAGCCATTGTATATTATTCAAAATGGATATATGATTCTATTTTTGGAATTTATTTTTCCTCTTCCGTCTCTTCTAGTTATTCTATCAATGGTATATTAAATAATATTTATTCTTATTATTCCTCACTAGGAATTTCTAGCTCTTGGGCTAAAAAAAATTCTGCAGTAGAGGTTAGAAATATTACTCCTTTTGTTGGGGATGTGGAATATTGTTCTTCCACAACTGCTTCAGTTGATGAAGTTGGTGAATATCTAGGTTGAATATATGATATTAATACCTCATGAAGTCTATGTCTACCTGCTAAGAATGGTATGCTGATTTAGGTGAGTGGTGTGGCACTACGAGGTCTTGATGGAATGAGTGGTGTTGTTGGAATCAAAATTCTACCTCTAGCTACAAATATACCTCTATAGTCTCTTTCTCTACGCATGCCATTTTTTTGTTATTTTGTTTTTTTTTGGTTTTTTTATGGATTAAGAGATAAGGCTCCTATTTACACCTCCCCGGAAATGGTTCCAAAATTTTTAGTCAATAAAATTATCTTAAATTGTTATCATAAATATCGATCATATTTGGTAATATTGTGAACTGCAAATGCACCATATATGATAGAATCATTTCTTAATTAATCTATTTTGTTGATTTTATATGTAAAGGTTGCTTTTGAAAATGTTTTTATTTCAAATGAATTTAAGAGACTAAATTATGAAAAATAAATTAAATCCAAATTTTAACTAAGTCCTAGAAATTGAAACGAAAAATTTCGTTAGTAGCTAAGGATTAATTTTTAGAATAACTAAAATTCTAAAACAAAAAAGAAATAATAATTTTAATATTTTGTGAATTAAACATGACCCAAAGAATTAATAGAAACTATTTTTTCTTAGAAAAGAAATCTTCTATCACTACTTCAAATAGGTCTCACAAGAACTAATATATGATAATCTTCTACTACATAAAAAGTAACTAATATAATCCTTGATGAACTTAATCGATGATAAACTGATCTATGATAAGCTCTTATGATAAATTATCTCTTTGTTTTAACCATCTAGGAAATGAATCTATTTAAATGGGAGAAATAGAGCATCTACTCTAACATAATGACATTCCAGAAATGATGATAAAAAGTAAATGAAATAACGATGATAATTTTAACATCAACATTGTTAAAATCTAGAAATAATTGTGAAGAAAATAAGAACGAAAGCAGAGCATGTATCTACACTACAACACACTGTAAATGCATATGAATTAAGCTATGAAATAAAATTTAAATGCAATAACGAAAGAAGAATGAAACTTCTTCTATTGTAGGGGCACTCCACAACAGATGGCTTGAATCTACTGTTTACTAACAGCGCATTAGAACTCCAAAATGCTTCTTCATTCAATTAGGGAATAAAAATTCAGTTTTAAGGATATCTCAGTCTCGCAGTAATTCATACTCTTTACATATTTACCCAGCCTGATATTTAGAAAATCCTATCATTAATTTTTTTTAGGCTTTTACGCCTTCTAATACTAAGAAAATTCTATATGAAATTATAAAAAGAAATGAAAATCTATTTTCTTCATGATTTTCTGCATGGCAGAAAAAGAGGTGCTACTATGAGGTTGAATGCACCATAGGTGAGCCTTTTGAAAATTTTGAAGAACCGATTGGGGAAGAAGAAGAACTTGTTTCACCAGAGGAAACTAATTCATCTATTCAAACCATGGCTGAAATTGAAGCACATGGATTCTTTCCCGTTATATAGGTAGATGGGGAAACTAAAATGGAGAACATTAGCCGCTAAAGCCTTCCACATTTCCATGGACTTACCTCTGAGGACCCTAACACATTCATGTTTGAATTTGTTGTTGTCTGTTGGACTTATGACTATGCCTGAGATGATCAAAATTTGAAGTTATTCTCATCTACCCTTAAGCATGCAACCTTACATTGGTTCATGGTTATACATGGGAACAACATCACTACCTGGGCACATATGCAAGAGGCCTTCAAAAACAAGTATCGAGACTATTGTACGTACAAGGAAACTAAAGAGGAAATATTTAGGATGAATTTAGGGCGTGGTGAATGCCTAGAGGACTATGAAGATAGGTTCTAGTTAAACTATAAAAGAGCCTATTGTACCCTTGATCCCGGATGACATAACCTAGTACTTCTCTAAGGGATCAAGTAGGAGGTGATAGAAACCCTCAATATGTTATCAAGGGGAAATTTCTATCAGCTACCTTATGATACAATCAAAACTCTCTTCAGGAACCATTCTAGGATAGCTAGGAAGAAAGGAAGAGCTATCCAAAGTAGGACCAATACCCCTTTCTCTTCCACCGCCATCAAGCATGAGATTCGAAATATGTTGGAGGACCTCAAGAGTGACATGATGCACAACTTTTCCTTGAAAATGGACACAATTTATATAAAGAGGAAGCAATAGGAAGCATAAATAGCCTTGACTATATTCTACCCTAAATGTACCAGAAAACACCCTCTAGATGAATCTCCATTAAATGTCATAGAGGTTTTCTTAGTATGTGAGGAGAATCATGCCATAGACAAGTGTCCCTCCTTACGTGGACTCAAATGTGTATATCAAGGTGGGGATATAGGACCATATAAACTCAGTTTCATCAACCAAAGAAGGCCTTAAGGCCTTCAATCATATTAGCAGGGTATGCAAGGTGAACCTTATTCCTACTATCACAATAATCAAAATGTTCCTATCAAATCTTGGTACACACCAACTCCTTCATCCTTGCCTATGTTAGTCATCAATAATTTTCTCTTTGTATGGATGACTAAATACTTATTTTATATCTCTAGAAACAAGTTTCATGAACATTGAGAGTTCTAGAAATCTCACTTCCTTCATTATCCTTAGAGCAATTTTTCACTATTCTACTATTTTTTCATTCCATGGTCAACCTACCACTTCTAAAAAAAAACCCTCATAGTCTTATGCCACTCATCTACGTCCTATGTTTCCCACCTATAACCTCATCACTCTGTTTTTTCCTTTCCCATAACTCCATTTTCCACCTAGGGTTTCCTACAAGCTTAACTCATGCCCATGATCCCCAAGTCCCTCAAGCATTGATGGTCCCTAAACTATCTCTGTAGACTCCTTAGATAAATCAAGTACATGGTATTTTGGATATTCAATACACCACTTTTTTAGTACTATGTTTTTACACTTGAAGATTCCAAACCAATTTTCAGTCAAAGAGAGGTCAAAGAATCCCCACTAGGTCAATTAGGGTTTCATGTTTTTCAAAGTCATTATTTCCAAAAAGACTACCATTCAGCTTCAAAATTCTGCGCATAAGGTAATGGGATATCTTGACACTTCTTCACAAGTAATAAGAGGCCAACCAGTAGAAGAAATTGGTAAGGTAAGAGGTCTGCAACTCAATGATGGCATCTTGCAACAAGGGAGACAAGAAAACTAGGGTTTTTGAGGGAAATTTTCCTGGTTTCACAACCTCCATGAGGGCTTGTATATTGATGCTCTTACACCTCCTCCTATCCTTGATATGCCTTCATGAACACTCCCCATCACTCCTATCCCTCAAAATCATCATTTTTCTACAAAACCTAGTCTATTGCCACAATTTGACACTTTTTGAGACTAGGCTTGTGTTTTTACCTTTTGGACCCCTTCCCCTCACTAAATTCTTAAAATACCACTTTCCCCTACTCCATTACATATATTCCTATCCCCCAAAATTTCCCCAAGAATTTAGACACCCCTTAACCCCTTCATTCCCCTCCCTCTACAAGGCAGTCCTAAATTCCCTACACCAAACCCTAATTTCCTCTTCCAACTAAGCTAGGTTTTGCCATGAAAAAGAGGCATAGGAGAAAAGGATCCATTTGATATATCATATCATCAAGTATAAGTCCATACCAAATCATAAACATCATTCCTCGTGATTTTCCAAAAATTCATTCCAAGGGCCAATTCATTTGCCACACCTACGGCCAGTTTTGTTTAAAAATATGTTTTTGACCAAAAAAGAATGAATTTGGAAAATGTGAGAGATTTTTTTCCTCCATAATAGGGCCAAGAAGAAAAACCTCCTTCATTTTTTACACAATTATCATGGTTTGGGAGCAGTGTCAAAAATACAAGTGTCACGGGAGAATTTCTACACTGCTGGAGTGACCTTGGGAAAATATAGTTTTCTCATAGCCGGAGTGTCCAAATTACTTGCTTGATGAATCAAAAGACAACTAGACTTAAATATATTTCCAATGTGATATCATGAGCTCAATTTGGAATTGAGGAAGGCATCCAAAAGTGGTCTGCACCAGCACTCTGCACTTTTCCACCATCATTCAGGACTTTTTGACCAATCTTGGGAAAATCAACTTTTTACTGGGACAATCAACTCCAAATAGGACAAAAATTGTATATTTGGAAATTATACAAGTCATTCTTTCCAACGAGCTATCACGATCCCAATTCTGACACCGGGAAGTGCTCCAAATACTCTATGCAAATTGGCGCTGCACAAATAAGAGGTGGCACTACGCAAATAAAAAACCTAAAAGAGGAAAATGAGCATAAAAACCTTGGAATATTGGCTGAGGCTTCTCAAAAATTGTCTAAAAACATGTAAGGATGGCCTCCACCAATTTTGAAGGAATTTAAAGAAGATTTTTTTTTTTTTGAGAAATTTTGGCCTAGTTTGTGCAGCGCCACTGGCGCTACGCAAAACGTTGGGGCATATTTGGGAGGCAAAATTGAAATTTGTGGATTTTTTATGACCTTCACATCATCCACACAAAATTTCAGAATATTTGGATCTATTTTGATCCTTGAACAGGACAAAAAACACCTCACAAAACACCTTTCTGTCATTGTTTTAGGCCTGGCGCTGTGCAAATGACAGGCTGGAGATTTTTGCATTTTTGACAGGGTTACAGGGACTGGATCAGGAAACCACACGCATTTTTTGGAAATTATACTCTTCAATATTTCCAACCAGCTATCACAGATCCAAATCCAACATCAGGAAGTGGTCCAAAAGCTAGTTTCAATACAGCCTATTTTCTACAAAAGTGGCACTGCGCAAACAAATTGTCTTAGGCCAAAAAGTCAACAAAAGACACTGATTAATGGAAAAATAGTTTTTGAATATTTTCTTGGACAAATCACTCTAGATTTTATTGAGCATTTATGTTTTTATGTTTTTCAGTTATTAGCTTATCTATTATGTGTATTGGGCCTTGCATGGTCATTAAGCACATTTATGACATTTATGACAGGAATTAGGGTTTCTGGAAGCCTCTTATGGTTTCCACCTCCTCATTTTCTCCATAAATAGAGCATGAGGCTCTTATGTATTGGTTATATTTTGATGACTTATTCTGGAGCAATATATAGTCACTTGGAGTTTTTGATGAGAATTTGATGTCTTGGAGTTCATGCATGACCTGATTTGTTTGTTGATGGAGGAGGACTGTTTCCAGGATCCATAAGCCTGGTTGATGGTGAATTTTTATTTTGTTCCTATTTTCTAGTTTATCATATGTTTCCATCTTTCTATGTTGCAGTAGGACAAATAATTTATACTAAGGCATGTTTTCTAATGGCACCTTAATTCTGTTTTTTCCTTCACTGCCTTAATGTTTTCTGTTGCTAGGATATATTAGAGAATTCATATTTTTTCTCTCTAAATATTTCTTATGCTTGTCTATTTATTGAATGGTTTAGATCAGTTGGTTTCAACATGATTCATGGCTAGCCCTACGTATTTTTCGCCACTAAATACTTTGTTCTTGGATTCATTTCTTTAAAGCATCTTTTCCTAGGTTTATCAAAGAAGTTTGTTTCAATCATTCTCTTTTCCTTTACTTAGCTAAAATTGTTTCAAGGAACCTTCATAGCTGTAACTTTAGATTTTAGGGTTTTCTCTCCTTCTATGGTTATAGTTATTTGTGCATCTTAAATTTCTTCCACTCTTGATGATGAAATCTATGAAATTTAAATAAGTCTCTTGCCTTTCTTTATTTCATTTGAATGTTTGTCTTTGTTGATTATCTGCTTTCAGTCTCAAATCAAATGGATTAGGTTTTTATTATACCTTTGATTCTCTTGCTATGCTTATAAATATTCTAACTCCCTTAGTTTTAATGTATAGGAAACTATGCTTTTCATGCAGGTTATAAAAAAGATTTATGAGCCACTATTCTGGTTAGGGGCCTAGCCATCACACATTCACCTGAACTAATCAACAGAGTCACCAATTTTCCCTTAGAAGTTAAGTTGGTTAAATAAAGGAAGCCAAGCGCCACAACCAAGAAAATATTATTTTTTCCAGCAGAATAATTCATTTCAGACAAGAATGAAGTGAGGAGAGAAAGCCTTCCATACCCCTGGGATGAGGTAGATTTTCATATCATGAAACTCATATTTTGTGAAGGCAGAATTAGTGTAGTCTATGGATACCATTTTAGGTTGTTGAATGAGATTAGGTTTCATGGATAAATCCCTTTAGAACAGATATTGATCATCCCTCATTTCCTCTTGAACTCAATAACATACATGAGAAAAAAGGTAAGGGAAAGAAAATACTAGCATTTGGGTCATTATGGCCATATAAAACTGATAGTGAATGTTGCTCTTAGAAGATTAAACCTCCATGTATCTTGATCCTCATTCATAGACATCGATAGGGAAGCCTTCATAGCCACCCAAACAGGATAAAACTATACCTATAGTCATATAGAGAAGGAGGTAGAAGAAGAAGAAGAGGATATATAAGAAGAAGAGGAGGAGGTTGAATATGAGGAAGAAAAAGAAACAGGTTGAAACTGAAAACATAGAGGCATTAGAAACATAGAAGGAAGAGGTTGAGGCGAAGAAGGAAGAAAAGACATGGGGGAAAGAAATTTTGAGCACTACGTTAGGCAGTGATACCTCCCCTCAGGAAACCAACATGTCACCAGACATAACAAATCAGGAAGTGGTTGCTACCATAGTCACTTTGAGTACACCAGTGGAAAAAATGAGGAATAGGAAAACACCCATGTATTTCAGGACTATGAAGAGCTAAAGGTTGAGGAAAGGGAAACCAGAGACTCCAACTAATATCCCTATTTCCATTGAGGAGTCACCCAAGAAATACAAGGAAATAAGGATAGAAGGAGGAAATGTTCAAGAGGTCACCTCACTTGTGAGGACCCCTCTGACCTACATAAGAAGACACTCAGCAAGGTTGGCATCTTATACACACCAAATAACCCCCACAAACCCTCAAAATATATAAAATGGGGGGAACAAGCAAGAGAGGGTCTTCAACATGAAAAACAGAGTTTGCTATATGAAACTATATTAGACCCAAAATCAGAGAAAAATACCTTTGATGAGGGAGAAAAGACAACCATGGATGGGTAGGATGCCCAAGAAGCTAAGGAAAAGGCACAATATGAAGGGCAAGGTAGAAAAGGGGGGGAAGCAAAAGATGAAAATGAGGAGCCCACCTCACCAAAATAGGTCCTCTAAGATGTATCAGTAGTGTGAAACCCTAGCGCTCAGCCAGATCTCAGCTCCTACTACATATTTATTGAAGGGGGGAAATTGATTCCTTAGAAGCTCACAATGCCTTTATTCTATCAGTTGGAAGAGCAGAGGGCACTTAATTCCACTCCGCTTCATCTCTAGCCCATCACAATGTAAATAATCTCAATCAAAATATTGTTATTATTATTCTGACTCCATGCTTTAGGTGGAAATTTGTTATAGGTCAATTTGGGCATCATTCCCAATGACCTGGTTAACTGGACATCATCTCTAGGACCAATGAATAGGGTCTATCCTCCCCTATCATTTCAGTTGCTACATGCCCTGAGACAAATAACAGGACAAATCATTCATGACTTTCATCTGCAAACGTTTCCAAGATTTGAAGTTTATAATATATTATATGAGAGCTCACCAACACTGCCTCTAAAGGGACTAAGTGCATTGCATATGTAGGTAACCCCATTCAAAGCTACTTTGCAAAGCACTTCCCGACAATCATAGGTGCATTGGTCACATTGGGAGTGAAATTCTCATTATTCTGGAATCTCCACTTGGCCAGTGCCTTCTAAAAGAGTTCACATGTGTCAAAATTCGAATCCATGTGTCCATTTGACATCTACCATATTGGGAACATATCTTGCCTATTATTGGAAATTCATTGATTATTAAACTACCTTCATCTCCTCTATAAATTGAGCACACATCTTAGTGTTTGATAAGGAAGAATTTGAGTAGAGAAATGTTGGTGGAATTTCAATTGAGGAGTTGATTTGTGTAACATGTTGCTGGAGAGATCTTCATTGTGATGAGGCTGGGATGTTGCTGGAGATGGTCACTTCAAATCAATCATTGGGCTCTAACCTCCCCTTCTATCCATTAATAAATATTGCTGCTTACTTTCCCACATATGTATCTGTATAATCTCATCTGTTACATATTATGAATTCTTATTTAATGTATATGGTTTATGTTTCATTGATTTAACTAAATAACTTGAATATACATCTGTATTATTTCTATTTTTTTTGTTTAGTGTTAATCTTTGCAGGAAATATTTTTGAACATCTAGCTTGGATTTGATGCTACAACAAGAGTGACAGAAGGAGAATAGGAAGTGCTTGGACTCTAAGTAAGTTTTTTGATATGTTCTGTGTTTCTATTTACAATTAGGAAAAGCAGTCGCAAAGTATTTAATCTGTTGTTTTAGATAAGCACATCTCTAAGGAAGAATTATTTATCCGTAATTCATAATTCCGTATAACAAATTAGTGACTCCGCTAGGGATTTTATCCTCATCCTAGGTGCATTTGCCTTTGATTTTCTCTGTTTTTTCACCCAGTAGATTTTACTGAGAAAGATCAGGTTTTTTGAAATCCAAATTTTCATTAGAAGTGTGTTAAAAAGCTGTGTTTTTCATTGTACACTACACCCAACACACTGTTGGAAAAGACACAGTGCTTTGCATAGCACTGTCTCCCTTTCAGGCCTGTGTTGCAATGAACTATCTCGGCATAGAAACTGCATTGACCCCAGAGACCATCCAAATTCCATTGAATTTGTCATTGCATTTTGTTTTCAGTTTGTTCTCTGCTGTGTTTTGAAAATCCTGGGCCTCATATTGACCAATGAAATTATCTACCTCTTCCTCCTTTGAAATAATATCTTTTTCAATGTTTGTTTAAAGTGTTTTTCTTTATCATTGACGAATTAATTTCAAAGTATTTTCATTGTCGCATTAGAACCATTTTCTTTTGAAAAGGAAATTGTATAAATTCTTCGTTTCTTGATAAGAGAAATTGCTGTTAAATTCCTCATTTTTCCTTCAAAAGAGAAATTGTTGTTTATATTCCTTATTTTTCAAAAGTAAAAGGTATTTGTTTTTTGTTGATTTAGTGCACTTAGTTTCTTTTCTGCATTCATAACATTTGAGGAACTGAAAATAAAAACCTGCATTTGCATGTCCTGAATTGTGTGATTTGCAAAAGGAACAATTAGGAAATCTGCATTTAGTTTGTTCTCTTTGATTTGTTTTCTCTCAAATTGATTGTTCTTTCCCTCTAGTAGCTAGGATTTTCATTGAAAAACTAAAAGTGAAATATTTCTTGTCATTCTTAGTTTGCATTTTAGGAATTTCCAATACATCATCCGGTGAAGCTTTGAAAGGAAAATTGATAAACAAGATAAACTTAAAATTTATCTCAATTTACCTAACAAAGCATTGGAACCATAACGATAACATTTAGGAGGTCTAGGCTAGAGACGTGCTCTAGCATCATAAAACATAGCAGTTGTCGTTAAGTTGTCTGCGATGCATTCCAAGTGTGACACCTCACTCCACGTACATAAGTATATCATAGCTCATCCACGTACTTTCAGGTATATCGAGCGGTGTTACAGTACGAAAAGTATAAAGGGGTGCTCTCACTATGCAGTTTCGCATTAGACAACGCTAATACAGACTTGTGCCTCCACGTACCTTCGGGTATATTTGGGAGGATAAATTTTAGGTGCTATCCATCCATAATGAATCAATTTGGCTACCTTTTAAATTGTGATACACCAAACACAACATTCAGGGAGATTACCTGCCCATACTTCTTGGTTCCCAGGAGGTATTCTGTAGTTCACAGTTTCTTGGTAAACCCTTTTGCCTAACATTACCCTTTTATTTTGTTTATTTATTTTTAGTTAAAATAAGTCAGTAATTGTGGAAGAACAAAATATTTTTCCCCATCGTTCATGTAGATTAACATTAAAACCACCTTTACCACTAGAAGTTACTTCTGGTAGGCGAAGGTGATCACGCTCTACCGAATCAAGTACAATTTGTACCTCTGGTGAAACATCATCTTTCCATAAACTAGGTTAGCTCAAGTTGTTTCTACACATCCCGGTTCATTTACTGTTGTCGAAACAGATTCCTAATAGCTACTCGTGGTTACAATCCATCGAATCAGTGAGACCATACCTTTTGGACCCGACATTGTCCAACGAGAAATTGATCTAGATCCTATCTCTTATTTTCCACAACATCTGAATTCTGAAGTCGAAAAACTGGAAGTTGTTCGTGCCTTGGTCATCCCACAAATTTCTATAGCCATTGAGTCTCCCATATCACATAGTTAACCACCTGAAATATACTTTGGGCCTCACGGTGAAATAATTCCACCCGGTTTAATTGCAATTGAAGAAATTCCACAAGACGAGACACATTTAACTCCAACCCATTTTGGGGAGGACCTTTACATGTATGATTCTTTTCCTCAATTGTCACCATCTTCTTCTTTTTTATCTTATTCCTCTTCAAACTCCCATAGATTCAAAAGGGTATACATTTAGTCAAGTAACCATGCCTAACCCAACATCTTCGATTGGGCCATCTGTTCCAATTACATCAGCACCTTCCCTCGCTACCTCGTCGATGTTTACAACTTCACCAGAGTCATATTTTCATGGTGGCCCTATGGTCCCATCAGGTTATAAATCTCTATCTGGAATTTTATCTGGTGCATCTTCAAAACCATGGACTTTACCAATGTCATTATCCAGTATTCTAACTAGTAATCCTATAGTGAGTACTGAACTACTTGATTCTTTATACACATCATCATGGAAATATCAAGCTAGCCCTTTTGGGTTTATTCCTTTAAGTACCATATAAACTGGACTCCCAGTATTTGGAGAGCAACATTTTCCGTCTTATTATCCTCCTCATGCAGGGGGGCAACCTTTGGTCACCCAATATGATAGTACTCCATCCATTTTTGATCAGCCTAATTTTGAAATGAATGTTTTTCAATGGAAACCCACTCTTCCTCTTCAACCACAAATGGTTGTACACCCATATCAACCAGTTCAACTTGTTACGTACATAACATTTCCACTTGTCAATACATCTTTACCCCTATTATAGAATCAAAATTTTGTACAAAAACCTCATCAAGTGGATCCTTCAACTCAATACCCTCAACTATTGTGTCCACAAACTCCAAATCCTTCGATTAATTTACAACAACCTATATTCGGAATCATTTATTCACAAGCTGGTTTACAATTTTATGGGATGTCATAGCCACAACTAGGCTATACTTATCCTCAACCGAATCCAAATTATTTTAATTTGGGTTATAACATTGGTGGAAAGACCCCTTGGCAGCCTCAGGCACAAATACCACAGATTTCATTTCAGCAAGTATTATATCCAAGTTTTGGTCAACAGAATCCTCAAGCATTTGCTTTTCAAAACAACCCCTATCTGGGTTACCAATAGAAAATTATTTATGCTAGTGCCCAAAGGCCTGTTTCTCAAGAAATCCCATCTTACCCTGGTGTTGGAGAGGTAAATCCCCTCTGTGGATAGAGGAGATCCCTACTAGCCTAGATCGGGTCTAGCAACAATCAATCACACAATGATGCAGGTCTCTAGTTACAAAATGACAAAACATAAATAGTTTCCTACCTCAGGTCCTATGCAATGATCGTCGAAGAAAGGATGAGACTCCCCATCCTCTGCTTTGGCAGATCACGATCCTTCCGCTCATCGCGTCCGAACACCTGCACACATGTGAAGAAACACAACGATACAGAACATAGAATCTAAATCTTGTAACTATATATCAGTCAGAGAATATGTAGTTCATTGCGTCAGAGATAAAAATACACGAATGAAACCATAATCAAAGTCGCTTATCATTATTAAAACAAAGGAATCATACAGCCTTAAGCTCTGACACTGGATCTTCCTTCGGTGGGGTTTACAGTGGAGCATGTCTCAATGAAGCTCGTCAGAAATGGGACAAAGCTCTCTCTCTTCAGCTTGGCTCTCAAAGGCTGTCTGGCGATAGTCTCCTTGCTACAGATTCAGCTCTTAGTACTAGCTTGCTAAGGGAAAATGGAAAGCTTATATAGATGTTAGAAGGGGAGTTGGGATCCCTACAATGGTGGGATTGGCCCTATCCTCAAGGAAGCTTCCATGATAGGTGGAGAACCACTTCCCCTACATGGATATCTAGAGCTGAACCTCCCAAGTCATTTTAGAGACTCATTCAGGAGTTGGTTGGAATCAAACTTCCGCCATTTAATTTTTTAAAACAATCCTTATTAAGCTTGGCGCAATTAATACACTGGGACAGAGTGCCAGTTGGCGCGCCATCTTTGGTGCATTTCCCCCATTGGCGTGAGGGCTGAACTAGCTGGTCGTGCCCAGGCAAAAAGGTCTATTTTTAGGGTCTTTCAGAGGAAAATGTCTTCAGACGAATGATTTTCCTTATCAAAGGGGATGCCATGAAAGTGGTTTTAGGTTATGACACTGCTCATAGGTCACGGAAAAGGCCCTTTAATGTGCGGGACGGAGGATTGCAGGGACGATGACAAATTACTATGTAACAAATGCCCCCTAAAGCATGAGGCTCGAGAGAGAGATAGGGGTGAAATTCTTTATGAGAACATGCCCAATTGAAAACACTTCCAACGAAAAACTCATGTAGACAAGTATAATTGATATCTCAAATACATGATATGTGGTATGGGCGCAACCATCCATAATAGAGTATACAATAATCAGGATCCAAGGTATGGGCACAGCCATCCAGAAAGGATCAGTAAATAGACTCAAGTATGGTCGCAACCATCCAATCAATGAGTCATGTAGCCAATCATGATAATCCACAAAATCGGTAGCCTAGATTCCATCAAACAAAATCCAGGGTATAAGTCCTAGCATGTGAATACACGACCTGAAGTCAAACATGCAAGAACATTGTCTGATTACCAGCCAATGATGAAAGCCATTAACAAACGTGAGAGGTTCCACTAATAATGACAATGGCCCTTAAGGTACTATAGGTACAATCTACGGAATGTGAACAGTGAGCTAGCGTCGAACACTTGCAGAATCATTTTATCGAAGGCCAATGATGAAAACCTTGCGTTGAATGCGAAGAACCTGCAACTGAGGCATGCAGGTTCCAAGGTACCTGAAGGGAGTCTCTAGATCAGCTTCATGGATATTGAGCTGGAGTCGACAAGAAGTGACCTTGATCGAAGGTAGGCCATAGTGTTTCCCACATCATCGACACGAGACAGAGGAACATAATGTTTGTGAATCAGGATCAGATGAGAATCAGAGGAGGGTTGAAAACTGCAAAGGTCAACTTCTCTTGAACATATCGACGACACGACACTGGATTTGGAAGTATTTGGCATCAAAAGATCTGAGGTCATGATGACAAGGCGAAGAGCAGATGAGTGGTCAAAAGGGATTACCCAAACCCATGGAGGCAAGCAAATAGCGAGATCAGATTTCCCCAACCTGACATGAATGCAGACAAGTGCCATGTTCAAGAGCGACATACTACCGACACGACGATGATACTGGTTTCATTTCTCCCCACCATTTCTGGCAAGTACCCCAATTATTTTTTGAAAACAAGCTTGAAGGGGATAGCATATGTTTGTGATATAAGTTCGTCCTTCAGAAAAATCCAACCTAGTACATTTAACAAGCCCTAGGAAGGAGGAACTCGAGTATTGTCATTGCAACATAATCCAATGTCATTAGAGTTTAACGAGTTTGACAAAGGAAAAACTCAGCATCTTCTCATGTTTAGAGAGTTTGAAAAGACAGTGGAAAAGTAAACTCCAATGGTCCCTTTTTGTAAATAGTTCCTCAGATCCGAAAAGGTAGAAAACTATGTCTAAGAAAGCCTCCTAGTTGCGTTCGGATAGGGTATTCCTTTTTCGTAAATAATCTATCCCAGCCTAAAAAAGGGGTAAACGTATACTGGGTAGATGTTTTTTCGTAGCCAATTTTAACGAGATCAAAACGAAAA
This sequence comes from Pinus albicaulis, assembly GCA_034641835.2. NCBI lineage: Eukaryota > Viridiplantae > Streptophyta > Pinopsida > Pinales > Pinaceae > Pinus > Pinus albicaulis. Next base: position 14,515 of record JAXQQM020067895.1, read on the forward strand.
GCGACTCGGCAATCTTTTCATGTTTAGAGAGTCAGAAAAGAGTTGAAATATGACTCCAGAAATGACTTTTTGTGTTTTTACCGAGTCTAAAAAAGTATAAAATACAACTTGTATTGTTGTTCAAGTTGCGTGAAAACCTGTCGCTGCACAACAAAGTAAGCGTAAAATCCATTTTTCGACAAAATATAATAAAATATTGGAAAAATGACCTTCAAAACCTAATTTTACTTTGAAAAGTTATAAATATGCTAAAAATAGTAAAAACATATTCACTTTTACTTTTTACCTTTTGTGGAGAGCAATAGTGGGCATTTCCAATGTAAACTTGTGGCGACGATTGTAGGCAATCCAGTATGTCTTTTCAGTTCCCATTTTCTTTAGGTAAGAAGTGTTGTCCTTAGCTTTTTTTTAACCCATTTTTCATTGAAATCCATTATGTTTTTGGATCCCTGAGGGGAACTTTGCAAAATTAGGGCTCGGCCAATTGGCGCGGGTATCGGGCATGGACCCGTGCCAATTGGCACCTTTTTGCAAAGGAGGCGTGCCCATTGGCCTGACTATTAGCAAAACAGTCGTGCCAATGGCGCAACCTAAATTTCCACTCAAGTTTTACAAAAATTGAACCATTCAACTGAATTTTTTAGTGTTCAAAGGATCTAATGAAGTGTTCATGACTATTTTGGTGCAGGTACACAGCCACAATGGTGATCGAGTGGAAATAATGAGAGCATAGTGAAGAGGATGAAATGGCCATGGAGAACGAAACATGCATGACCGCTCTCCGAAATTGCAGCTTGAAGAAGTTCTTCTTGACATGATGCCTAAGGGCACAACCTAAATTACTGCAGTATTTGATCAGTATTTTGGATGAAAACGAGGAAAAGTTCAGGCTTCGGGACCAAGTATTGGAGCTCTAAGTATCGGATGTTTATTTCATAACTATATTGTCCCACAGAGGTCCAATTCCGATCTTGACAGGTACCAGGCCATTTGGTGAAAAAATGGCAATGGTGATGGAAAGAGTGTGCCCAGGGGCAGGAACTAGATCAGGTAGTGGGAAGGTCGACATCCACACAGTTCCTCACCTAGCATTCAGGGTAGTGCTCCATACCATTACACGGCTTGCAGGATCTCATGCACCACATGAGGCAACTAAAACAAAGCTCCTGCTAGCATCTGAATGCATGAACCCGACACTATTCGATTGGGCCACTGTCGTAACAATGAACATCAAATGGCAGTTGAAGAAGTGTAAGAAGGCCAAACTAAAGCAGTTTGGATACGGATCTATTTTGGTGTCCTTAATCCTTGAAAGGTTACCAATCTTCCAGGGCCAGGGGGTGATAGTCGTCGATCCACCATTAAGAGAGCCACGGATGGCTCGATGGGAAGCACTCATGCCCAGACCAGGAGGGGGCCAACAAATTTCATGGAGGCCCAAGTTTTTTGCATGGCTTCGACGACAGCTGATCATCATAGAGGATTGGCCCTACGCCAGTACTAACTTCAAGAGAGACCCAGATCTTCCACTCCCTGAGGGGGATGACTGGGATGAGGAGCTAGGTAAGATTCTTTTTTATTTTATATATTTATGATTTTTTTTGTGATACATGCCTATTCTAACAAACAATCATATGTGTATGCAGATGTTGGCCCAGCGAGGCTCGTCAAGATGTCACCCATCGCACGGAGGACCCCTCTCGCACATGACCCTCAAGCTGAGGGTGGCGAGGGGAGTGAGCTAGTCCAGAAATTAGAGGGAATCGCCGGGGGGATCCCATATTATGCCCGCCTAGCAGACGTCCCATTGGATTATCAGAGGCACACCGTGGGGGTGCCTAGTCACCTCCATCGATTACTGAGTCGATTGGTGCGAGAGGTGACATGATACCACAAGCACCATGCTAATTAGTCATCTAGGGATTTTCATTTGCACATTTTGGAGAGACATGTTGTCCTCGACTATTATTAAAACAGACATGTATATTTTTTGATTTTATGTGATGTACACAAACTGCAAAACATTCGACATATATATATATATATATATTTCTGGATGGATATTTTTATATATGATGATGTTTTTACAAGTTGCGTAAATGTCTATCTAAAACCATGTTAGCTACTGCATCTATTAACGCATTCATTTGTCTGGGCATGTTGATATGTAATGTAATCAAAATTTCTTTCCAGTAAATGAATATGTAGATACAGCCATAAAATGGATGGGTTTCTAACTGAATAATGACCATTAAGTTGTAATACTACAAGTTGCGAGTCCAGATACACAAGTAATGCACGAATACCGAGGTTAACAGCCTCGTTCAATAATTCCAAAATGACACTATACTCCGCGACATTATTTGTTGTAGGCCCTAGAAAAACACCTTGTAAATTGACTAACTCACCAGCAGGATTGTAGATTACCCAGGCTACCGAGGAAAGATTCCTGGTACTGCGGGAGGCACCATCCGCGAAACCAACAAAAGGAGTAACAGACATCTGCACAATCAAGAAGACCCAATCAGTAGAAAGATTCTTACGAAGCACACCACACCACACATGCACAAAATGGAAAACACTCACTTATGTACACACACCACACAAGAATAATTCAACCGTAGTACTTCTTGAGGTACAGCCCATTTCTAGGTTGCGCCAGAGGAATACCTTCATAGTTAATTAGCTCATAGGCCCCATTTTTTAATACTTTCTTGACGATATAGGGCCCATGCCACATGGGCTAGAATTTTCCCACTCCAATTTTATCATGTGCTTGGTCATATAAGAGAAGGAGGTCCCCTTCAATGAAAGAACGTGGAGAAACCGATTGATCGAAATGAGCCTTAACTTGCTTTTTCTGTGCTTCGATAATCAAAGCAGCCAAGTGGTGGGTTTCATCCAGTCATTCCAAATACAAGAGACGTTCTTCCTCCAGGGAAGTGTCGGGCAACAACTCCATAGCCAATTTCAGAGAAGGAATTTCACAATCAACCGAGAGAGTCGCTTCCATACCATACACCAACTAGAATGGTGTGAATCCGGTCGTGCTCTTTATTAATGTTCGATAAGCCCAGAGAGATGAGAAAAATTGGAGATGCCAGTTGGATTTATGGATACCAATCGTTTGTTGAAGCATCGTGACCAATACCTTGTTCACGGCCTCAACCTGGCCATTCACCTGAGGGTAGTATGGCGTTGAGCTATCATGACGCAAGCCCAACTTTGATGTCAGCTCTGCCATCATGTAATCCTAAAAATGAGTGCCATGATTGGTGAAAATGGCCTGAGGAAATCTGAAGCATGTAATAACATGGTTGAAAATGAATTGAGCGGCTGTCCTACCATCGACAACTAATGTATGCATCGCCTTGGCCCACTTAGTGACGTAGTCCACGGCAAAGATTATATAAGCATGCCCCCCAGCCGAGTGAGGGTTACATGTCATAAAATATATGCCCCATTTAGCAAAAGGGCCTACGGTAATGAAAGGATGCAAGGGTAGGGGTAGCACGCACATCTTGCGCTGAAATACCTGGCATGCATGACATTTTCGAACTGCAACTCTACAGTATTTGAATATAGATGGCCAGAAGTAACCCGCACATAGAATCTTCTGGGCAGTGACATATCTGGACATGTGACTGCCACAAGCACCACTATGATAGTCATTCAAGACTTTCTCAACTTCTTCCGGGGTCAAGCATCGGTGAAGCACAGAATCAACTCTGACTCGATACAAGGTATCTACGACAATGTGGTGGGGTTGAGATTGATGTCGAATATGATGTCGAGCATATTTTGTCAACTTGGATGGGAACATGGATGTTTGAAGATACATGATAATGTCCCCGTACCATGGATCACAAGTGCTAATAAGAAAGAGTGTTTCATCTGGAATATGATCCTCGGATTGTGATGGAACGAAGTCTGTCAGGAGAGAGCAAATAAGATCTAGAATAAATGAATAATTTCATCGATTTGGCAATGGTGAACTCCAAATCGAACTCCTAAAGGATTACAATCCATTTGGAGTACTTGTCCCCCAGTAACTGCTGAGACAAGATGTATGTCATGGGGTTACAGTCAGAAATCATGGTTACCATACGCAATAAGATGTAATGACGGAACCGTTGAATAGCTTGGACGGCGGCAAGTGCCAATTTCTCGACATGGACATAGCGCGTTTCTGTGTTGAGAATATTCCGAGATAGATAGTAAACTACGTGTTCATTTCCATCTTCCTCATCCTGTACTAGAACCATAGTTATCGTGCTAAACGCAGCGGCCAAATAAAGGGTGAAATCGCGATGATAGTTGGGAGGACGTATTAATGGAGCGTTGACGAGCAACGTTTTAAGCTTATCGAAGGATTGCTGGGAAATCTCATCCTAATGGAAGGGAACATCCTATTTCAAAATTCACGTAAACCCCTTGGCCACTTTCACATAATTCGGAATAAAGCACTGCAAGAAGTGGGCTTTCCCTTGTAGACTCTGCAATTGATGCAACGAGGATGGGGATGGGAGGTTAATAATGGCCTCGACCTTGACGGGGTCAAGGTGAATTCTGTCTGTGGAGACAATAAATCCCAAAATACGGCCAGATTCCATGCAGAAGATGCACTTATGAGGATTGAGCCTAATATTTTAATGTCTGCAGTGAAGGAAAATTTGGCAGAGGTGATCAGGATGGTCCTCATGCCGAGCTGAATGGGCTAGAAAATCGTCCAAATACAGCTGAACAATATGACGTATGTTGTGGAAAACATAGGACATCGCACGCTGGAAGGTGGCCCCAATGTTTTTTAAGCCGAATGGGAGCTTTTTGTAAGCGAAAGTACCCCACAGAAAAATAAAGGCAGTCTTATGTTGATCAGCAGGTAAAATATTAATTTGATTGTAACCTGAGAAACCTTCCATAAGGGAATAAATATCACTCCCCGCGCATTCATCGATGATTTGATCTATAAAGGGAGTGGGGTAATTGTCCTTAAGATAGGCCCGATTGATGTCTCGGTAGTCAACACAGACTCGTATAGTGCCCTACTTCTTATATATAGGGACAATATTAGAAACCCATTATGTGAGGGGAATTGGATATATAAAGCCCGCGTTAAGAATTTTTTCAACTTCTGCCTTTATAGCTGCGGCTTTTTAGGGATGCACTAGGCGTAGGCACTGACGCAGGCTTTGCACCTGGATAGGTGGGAATTCCATGCTCGACTATACTGGGATCAATCCCAGGCATCTCTTCATAGGACCATGTGAAAACATCTCTGAATTCACGAAAAAGGCTTGTGTATACTTGTATCTCTTCGGGAGAATAAGTAAATCCCACATGAATGTTCTCGACTACTGCCGATTTAATGGAGATGTCGATAGGCATGGTTTGCATGATGTTACTCAGATTTCCCTCCGAAAGGACCTCATGAGTTAGAATCGGTGTTTGAAGAGGTGGAATGGGAACTTGAGATGTGAAGCACTCTAGACAATCAGACATTACCCCTAGGCCGGGCATGAATGAGGAATGATGATGTCCATCGCTCCAGGGCAGATCTTCAAGATACGTCATTTCAATGATAGCTTCATCAGAAGGGAAGACTTCTCTTAAAGGATCCGGCGAATCCACTTCGCCGAGCCAAGGGGATTGAGAATATACATCTAAAGCCATGCTCAAAGGAACATGTTTAGAGGGAGGAGGATCAGATGCAGCAACGATCTCACAATAATTGATCTCAACTGGAGTCAAAGGCATCGACTCTCTAAAAGAGGTCACCTATTGAGGCGAAGGGATGATCTAAGGGTTGTCTGACCTACAGATCATGTTAACTTGAACAATGTGCGGTGGCAGCGCGGGAAAAATACCCTTGAGGAAGGGGTCTTTAAAAATACCGGGTCCTACATTGTCAGCAGGATTGGGGATTTCATCCACGTAAGGTACGTTGTTCTTAGAGGATGAGGTGAAGAAAGACAACTGATCAACAGTGATGATCTTTCCCTCATGAGGAAATTTCAGAAGCCGGAAGAGGGTGGACGAAACACATAGCATGGCGTGAGTCCAACTGTGACCAAGAAGAAGATTGTAGTTGAGTTTAGTGTCAACCACTTCTACTTCTACATTGACTGCCCTACCCTGTAATGTGATTGGGAAACTCTCGAGAACACCCAGGGGTTTTGATTCCCTGCCATCAAATGCCTCTAAGGCATTGGGAGATGAAGTAAGAGCTGGAGAGCCAATGGCCTTCCAGCAGCCAGATGACATAACATAGGTGGAAGCACCTTCGTCCACAATAGCCCGATGAATGTTGAGGCCGTTGATACTGACTTGCATAACAAGAGCGATTTGATGTGGAAGCCAGGGGACGAAATTTTCTAGGTCGAAGGTGAGAAGACTGGAATCGGCAAGATCAATTCCACCAATTTCAGACAACAGAGCTTTCCGTTGTGATGGGAAACTTTGAAGCACTTCCAATGCAGACATTGCAGAAGGCGCCTGTGCCAAATCCTCAACTATGCTGCAGTTTTGAGCAGTACAGGCATTTGGATTATAGGAAGATTTTCGCAGAACACCTTTGGAAGGTGGCCTTACAACGGGTTCAGTGCTGGGCTTCTAAATTTGTAAAGGACCAGAGACAGGTGGGGGAGGTGGGCCATTGATGACTTCCTTCCCAGCTACCTAGCGTGATCCAGTGTAATCCTTCGAACGGGTAGCAATCGAGACAAGTGCAGCACCATTCATCATAAAAATTTGGGACCCAAATGGTGCAGATGGTGAAGGTTGTTCAACCATTTGGGTCTACTGAGATGAGAATAGTTCTTTGAGAATAGCCGGAGTCCCTTTAGCCTTTCAGTAGTTGACTAACTTCAGATCATCATGTACAATCTTTGGTATAATGGTCTCCCTCACAAATTAGGCAGGGGTACTTTAGTTTCTGTTGGGAACTATCGTCAGCATGAGGTTTGGAGGATTCCAGTTTTGGGGCATCGGGTTTGGATTTTCCTTTGCCCTTCTTTTTTCTTTTGGATGTCTTTTCCACAGGATTGGCCTGAACGGTGTTGACCTCCGCGGTCTTACCAGAATCCGTAGGGGCGGGAAGAGCAGAATTATTGGAAGAATTTGACTTCTGCTTCCCATTAGAGGACTTCCAAGGAGTCTGAGAAACGGAACCAATAACACCATCCACCGACGGGGTAGCGGGTGCTTTAGAGATCCTTGGCTATGGAGCATCATTCAAGATATCATACAACGTGCCAGACTGAGAGTACACCAGAACAAGGTACTGGGCACGAGCAATGGCTTGTTCTTTGGTCACACATGCCCCCATAGCAATATCTTGAGTGATTTTTTAATGAAGGAGGTATTGAACCAATGTGTTAGAAGTTGATCAGGTATGTCAAACTTGATCAGTTGATGACGATGTCACCACTCATTAATATGATCTGATATGTGAGTGGCTTTATCCTGCTTCAGGGAAGTCAGGAGATGCGTCCTGGCTTCGTACTGAACTGGTAACTAGAAATGTGTCAGAAAAGCAATAGCCAGAGTATTAAAGTCTTTAAAGATGTCGCGGGGTAACTCTATGTACCACTTAGCAGCAACACCGGTAAGTGTGCAATGAAAAAGACGAAGACGAATCAAATCGTCCACCCAAGAGTTCAACAAACACCACAGATGGTGGGTCATGAAATGTGCTTGGGGGTCTTCTCCAAATTTACCCTCGAATTTAGGACAGTCACCAGGCACCTTGGTTGGAACCGGAGGCCAATATGGATTGTGAAGAATCAGATCATTGGTGAATTTAGATACATCCGACAATTTCAACGTGGCAAGGAAAGCCAACTGAGGATTGAAAGGCATGTCAGGTCCCCGATAAGGACCTGTACCTGTACTCCACCTTGGTTGAGCATAAATTTTCCCCTATTAGTTCTGTACCAGAGGATTCTGACCATGGGGGTATAATCCGCATAATTAGGTTGATACGGTTGCTAATAACCAGTGTACGGGGGTTGATAACCAGGGTACTAGCCCTGATTATATTGAAGCCATATTTGAGCAGTATATGGATTTGACTGCTGAGTGTAGGTATAGCCTAGTTGTTGAAGGTAATAATTAGAACCTTGGGGCGGGTTTTAAACCGGTCGAGATTGAACTTGGAGGTAATAACCGCCTTGGGGTTGGGCGAGCTGTTGGTAAGTGGGGCCCTGATGAGCTTGAAAAAGTTGGGCGCACAGGAAGATTCGGCTGAAGCATGGAATAAATGGGTTGTTGAGTAGGTTTGACTGGATGTGTAGGTTGGACTGGTTGAACAAGTTGACTTGGCTGAGTGGGTTGCCCTGGTTGAACAGGTTGACCTGGCTGAACAGGTTTCCCTAGTTGAACAGGTTGACCTGGCTGAGTGGGCTGCCCTGGTTGAACAGGTTGACCCGGGTGAGTAGGTTGTCCTGGTTGAACAGGTTGACCTAGCTGATGAAGGACACCAGGTTGCCTCGGATGAGCTGGTTGGCCTGGTGGCAGGATAGGGTTAGGTTGTGTCTGATAACCAGTTTGACCTATAACAGGACCATAAGATGGCCCTGGCTGTGGAACATTTAGAACAATATGAAATTGAGGTTGCAGAGGTTACACCATAGGTTGGGAAGGATGGATTTTCCCCCCAGTACTATACAATGGTCCAGGTTGATACCCCAGTTGACCTGTGGGTCCCTGAGGTTACCCTGGTTGAACCAAAGGGTGAGGTTGTATAGGTTGACCTTGAGGGTTGTATGACTATCCTTGCGCATCGTACAACAACCCTTGCTGGCCCGAAGGTTGGCCTTCGAAAGATTGTCCTTTTGGGTCATACAGATAACCAGGCTGGCCCGAAGGTTAACCCTGGAAGGGTTGTCCTTGCAGGTTCAGAGGTTGCCTAGCCTGGGCAGACAGAAAACCATTAACATACTAGTAAGCCTTTGGAGCAAGAAAATGAAGAGGGTTACCCTGCTCATCATACTGATATGGAAAATCATTGATGGGGGTACCATCTGGCCCATAATGGGAAAAATAAGGATGGTTGGGATCTTCGGAGGACTGACCAACCTCGGAGTTTGACGGTTGTAAAGAATACCGATACTCCTCAGGAGAGATATTCTTTGGAATAGCAGATGCTATGTAAACATTTTCAGGAACAGATAAGGACCTGGTGGATGAAGTAGTGACAGTGGGCGTAGATGCAGCTACACAGACCGTAGGCCTAACAAGTACTAATGTGACTTGAGGAGATGACGTGAGGGGTGTCCTTGGAGACAGCCCTAATGAAGGAATAACCGGCCTCGTGGGTGGAGTCTATATTCCCATAGAAGCCATAGCGGTTGAAATCTGACTTAATGACCTATATCCCGCTGGAAGCGAAAGACCAGGTGAAGACATGACAGAAGACTCAAGGTTGTTTTTCGAGAAAAGCTGGTAATATTCACTAGATGTAGGGATTTCCTCACTAGGAGAAGGACTGGGTGAGTCCATATCTGACCTTGCCACTAGATCTTCTAAAAGACGACGAGGACTAGGAGGTATAGTAGCAGCTAAAAAAGGCAACCCTGATGTAAGAGGAGAAAAGTGTTCCCCCACTCCACATCCAAACCAAGCGTTGGATAAAGGCCAATTGAGCTCAACTGGTCCACCAAAGGGAAGCTCAGATAGAACTGGTCCCCCATCGGGAAAGTTGGATACGATAGGCTGCTGGTGTTCAACAGAGCACTGAGAGACCTTTGATGAATCTTTTCTGTAAGGACTACCAGTGGACGAAACTGAGGGTTTCGCCACTGTGACAGTAATGAAAAAGAGGAAAAGATCAAAACAAAAACACACAGGCAAGAACCAAGGCAAACAATCAAGGCAAACAAAGGGAGTGTGATCGTGGGTGATTGATTTTACCACATTGAAACTTATAAATTTCACCGTTTCATGCTTTAAGAGTCAAGAAATGAGAAAAATATGACTCTATCTCTTTCAATTTGGAAACAAGTGCGAAAGGACAAGTGCTTGATAATCCTTTCAAATTTAATGGGTCAGAAAAGATCGAAATGACTACTCTGGAAATCTAGGCAAAAGGGTGTACTAGATATCCGTGAACTTCCATATACACCTTGGTTAAAAAAATGAAAGATAAATCAACCAAGGACTTAACGTACGTGTAGGTAATTTCCCCGAATGCTATGTTTGGTGTATCACAGGTATAAGGCAGCAGACTCGGCTTCCTATGGATAAAGGATAGCAACCTAGTGGGGTCTCCCTTTATATACGTGACGATATGGGGAGCACGAGTCTGTACTAGTGATGTCTAAAGCCAAGAGGTGAATGACAGCTACTAGGTTTAACGACGCCGAAACACGTCACTAGCCTAGACCTCTAGATATTTCGTTAATGTTTCAATGCTGCCTTAAGGTAAATTGAATAAATTTTAGAGTTGATTTTCAATTATGTTTCAATTTCAGGCCCTACCGAATGTTATGTCTCAAAAATCCTCTAAATGAACACTACATGCCACAATATATCACTTTGTTCGATGAATTGCTAACTACGGGAAGGTTGAGAGCTTTCCAAACAATAACAAAATGATCACAAAACAACCACTACTGTCTCTAATGCATGATAATGAAACCAAAATCTTTTCCTTTAGAGTTATATAATGCTAATAACGTAGAAAAGTTTTCAATTTACACTAAATAATCAAAATCAAAAGATTTTCTTTTGTATTTTCAATGTTTTAAGAGAAAAATGCACTAAACAAAATGAAAACTAATGAAGAGACCAATTTGAGAAATGATAGCGAGAGAGAAAAAAACAAGCAAGTTCACTCAATGCAACACACAATCAGACCTCAAACTGACGGAGAAATCCCTCAAATCAAAGAGGAATCTCAAAGACTCATACAGACCGTGTAATCTAAGCTCGAAATGAGACAAGGAAAAAATCAAATGAGAAAGAGACCAATCACTCAAATAACGCAACAAGGCAATGGAAAACCACCAAATGAATGCAAGGAAACAAAAATGAATTTGACTGAACAAACCAAAACCAAGAGCTCCCACGGGAGGCTCAGCACACAATAGCACCTAGATGCCCTAGGGCTAGAATGTAAAACTGATAGTAGAGGGTGAACAACCAGAGGATGGAGGTTAAACACAGTCAACCAAGACTTCAAAACACTCATACAGTCGAAAAAATGACACCAAAACCAAAAATCAAGCTCAGGAGACTCAGAAACAAGCAAACCCTAGCACCACACAGGGTTGGTGCAATTTTCTGGCTACAAATAGCACCAGAATAGGATTGGCGCAGGGGCCTAACTAGAAACAAGCATCAATTGGTGTGACTGTCACGTCAAAAAGCATGCCAATTGTGTTTACTAATGACAAAAATAAAAAAGAGAAAACAGGGAGCAGATCAGGTATGGTGGAGGATGAACAGAGACTTTACACCAGAAGGGGACAAACCAAAAGAGATGATCAAGCAGACAAAAGCCGAAAGCAACCGAAAGAGACAAGACAAACTCCAATCAAAGTCTCCCTAGCGGAGTCGCCAGTTTGTTGGAGACATAAATCCCCTCTACAGATAGAGGCGATCCCTACTAGCCCAGATCGGATCTAGCAACAATCAATCACACAATGACGCAGGTCTCTAGATACAAAACAACAAAACATAAAGAGTTGCCTACCTCAGGTCCTACGCAATGGTTGTCGAAGAAAGGATGACACTTGTTGTCCTCCGCTTTGGCAGATCATGATCCTTCGGCTTAGCACGTCTGAACACCTACACACATGTGAAGAAACATGATGATACATAACATAGAATCTAAATCTTGTAACTATACATTAGTCAGAGAAGATGTAATTCATTGCATCAAAGATAAAAATACACGAATGAAACCATAATGAAAGTTGCTTATCATTAATAAAACAAAGGAACGATACAACCTTAAGCTCTGACACCAGATCTTCCTTCGGCGGGGTCAACAGTGGAGCACGTCTCAATGAAACTCATTGGAAATGGGACAAAATTCTCTCTCTCTTCGGCTTGGCTCTTAAAGGCTGTCTGGCGATAGTCTCCTTGCTACAGATTCAGCTCTTAGTACTAGCTTGCTAAGGGAAAATGGCAAGCTTATACAGATGGTGGAAGGGGATTTGGGATCCCTACAATGGTGGGATTGGCCCTATCCTCAAGGAAGCTTCCATGATAGGTGGAAAACCACTTCCCCTACATGGAGATCCGGAGCCAAACCTCCCAACTCATTTTAGAGACTCGTTCAGGAGTTGGTTGGAATCAAACTTCTGCCATTTATTTTTAAGAAACAATCCTTATTAAGCTTGGTGCGAGTAATACACTGGGACAGAGCGCCAGCTGGCGCGCCCTCTTTGGTGGATTTCTCCCATTAGCATGAGGGCTGAACTGGCTAGTCGCGCCAAGGCCAAAAGGTCTATTTTTAGGGTTTTTCAGAGGAAAATGTCTTTAGAGGAATGATTTTCCTTATCAAGGGGGATGCCATGAAAGTGGTTTCAAGTTATGACACTACTCACAGGTCATGGAAAAGGCCCTCCAATGTGCGGAACAGGGGATTGCAGGGACGGTGACAAATTACTGTGTAACACCTGGATATCCTGAACCTAACCTTAATAGATAGTTTCCCCTTGTTGCAACTTTAGAGTTACCCGATTTAAATCGGCTAACCAATGATCCAATTAGCTATGCTTCTTGGTGGTCGGTGATACCTTACAAATTACCCTCAAATATTCTTAAATGGAAACCGTGGAGAAGATCTGTTGGCTCATGTCATGACTTATCATTTATGGTTTTCATCAAACTCCCTGAATGATGATTCCATTGGACTATGTATTTTCCAGCATATGCTCACAGGTCCGACTGAAAAATGGTACATTGAGTTACCTAGAGATTCTTTTGATAATTTCACAGCCCATGCTATTGTATTTTTGACTCACTTCCAGTAACCCATATGATATGAAACTAGAACAGAACTCTTGACCAATTTCAAACAGACTAATGCTACTCACATTTCTAATCATATTCATGAGTGGCATCGTCATCGTAGAATGGTTAAGACATTTTTTCCAGATCCACTCCTTGTTGAATGGTTCATTAAGTCCCTGTTACCATCTATAACTGAGTATGTGGCTAAGGGTGGCGTCATCACAGAAGAGAAAGTTATTGCTCATGCCCAATATTTCTATTTGATTTATACTCAATTTGGCACACTCTATGAAAAATTTCCAAACGTGGCGAGATCTAACTTTACTATTCCTCCTCAATTAAAGGAATCTCATGTTGGAGACGACTTGATTGGTACTACAAGCACACATCATACTACTGCATTTTATCTTGCACCTTCTTCCAAAATTAATGTCATGTCATTAGACAAGGGAAAAAGTGACAAGCAACACGGAAGTAAGAAAAAGGGGAAATCTAAGAAAAAACAAACTTTCAACCCACAGGAAAAATCATCAGATCAATCGTCTGGACCTAGGAAACCTCATTATCCATGTATAATATGTAATGAGGAACACCTTTTTAGGAATTTTCCTCACCGTGCTAAAGTCTCAAGAATCATCAAGACTTCCCATGCGTCAGCCATATTGACAAACCCATTTCCAAATCTGGACACAAATATGGTTGCTATGGATCCAGCTTCTAGTTTCCAAGTACTTACGTTATCTGTCACAAAACCTTCAACGGATATTTTGGTGTCAATGAATAATAAATATTATGGTATTTAGGCCACTGATCAACCTACTACCTCGACTACGAATCCTTATACGGAATCAGTATCGCCTACTGCTATTCCTGAATTGACAATCAAGCTACCAAAGGGAGTAATTCACAAATTAAAATATAATACGCGAGCAAGAGTTGCACAAAATTATAATATAGTTGAATATTTTTCTCAATCCCCTTCAGCTATGTCTGCTCTCAAGGTATTATAAAATTGTCCCTCCAAAAAATAGGCTTTATTCTCGACTATTGGTGGAATTGATCTGACTGATTCTAATCTTGTCGTATTTAATCATACGGGCTATGTACTGCAACTACCTGCAGCATTGGCATTATACATACAAGTAAATGTTCTCAATCATCTTTTTCATCACACTACGATTGATGAGGGAGAATCTACAATCATTATGTCTCTACATAGTTAGCAGTCACTTGGCTCGCCGCGCTTATCACAATCATCAACGACGTTGACAGCTTTTGATGGACGTACATATAATCCTTTTGGTACTATTAATAACCTACATGTTTAACTAAGGGGAAAAATAGTGAATGTTGATGTCGAGGTTGTTGATGGACCCCTTTACTATAATATTCTACTTGGACGGCCATGGGTATATGCAATGACTGAAATTGTTTCTACATATTTTAGAATGATTGCCTTTCCATATAAAGGTACTATCACAGTCATTAATCAGCTATCCTTTTTTTCCTCCACTCCGCAGGTAATTGGAAGCATTCCGTTCGTTCATGCACCCCAACTAGCACTTTATAACATTAGTGTAGGACTCTTAAAGGATTCCACTCTCATGGGAACCTTTGCATTACCACCGCCTGCAGTGTCGATAGAAATTGAAAGTATAGAGACTTGCTACATGATCTCTTCCACTCCATCTAGCTTAAATGAGAGTTCGGGCGATTCTGAAATTGTTACATTGGATGAGCTTCTATCACCCAACCCTATTGAGCTATCATAGCAATCAATCTATCTGGCTTGCGCAGCAAATCTAAAATCAGCGTCGCCAATTGTTTGGGTTGATCGTTCCTTATATTTTGGTACTCCTTCTGATCCTTTTTCCTCAATGTTCTTGATATATGAGAATATTTTGGAAGATATGATGTCAAAAGGCGAACCATGGGAAGATTATCATCATCATTCCCATCTTCCTGATTATGAGGAAAACTATCTTAGCGAACTATATCACCCATCAATCAAAAATTTATTTTTGAATTCTTTACCTATTAATGCAATTGATTCAGAGCGAAATATGTCAAATATTGAAGAAACAATTTCTATCGATATTTCGACCAAACCTGGCGTTGTATAAAATATTTATGTTGGTGTATCTTATTCTCCATTAGAACTCGAAATATATATCTCTCACTATTTCATGAATTTCGTGATGTATTTTCTTGGTCTTATGAGGAAATGTTAGGCATAGATGCTAGTATTGTTGACACACTATTAATATGTATCCTGATGTCAAACTGGTGTGTCAACAACTTCGTCATGTTTATCCAAACAAAGCTGCTGCCATCAAAGTAGAAGATGAAAAAAATTTGCGTGTGGTTTCATTTACCCTGTTCCGCTGACTGAGTGGGTTTCCAACATCGTTCCTGTCATGAAAAAGCAAGGAACTATTAGAGTGTGCATCGATTATCGGGATGCCAATCTTGCTTGTTGAAAAGACAACTATCCTACTCTCTTTATCGACCATATTATTGATGATTGTGCTAGATGCGAAATATTTTCATTTATGGATTTTCTGGCTACAATAAAATCAATATCCACCTAGAGGATCAACAAAAGATATCATTCATTTGTCCTTGGGGCACATTCACTTATAGGAAACTACTGTTTGGTTTAAAGAACGTTGGGGCAACTTTTCAAAGAGCAATGGGCTATGCTTTCAATGACATCAAGAACATTTTTCAACCTTATCTAGATGATTTACTAGCGCATTCACGAAATCGGACAGATCACCCGATGTACATGCCATATTTTTACACTACCGACACTACAAAATACCCCTCAATCCACATAAATGTTTGTTTTTGGTTAGTTCTAGTCTTTTTCTTAGATTCGTAGTCTCAAAATAAGGAATTGGAATCAAACCATTGAAGGTTCAGACCATTCTTGATTTTCCTGTGCCATCAAATTTTCTCCAAATACAGAAACTTAAAGGAAAGGCTAGCTTCCTAAGAAGGTTCATTCCAAAATATGCTGAAATGGCTAAAGGATTTACTCGACTCTTGAAAAAGGGGGTTCCCTTCCATTGGGACCAAGTTGTGCAAGCTTCTTTTGATGTTTTCAAGGATACTCTTGTCCGAGCGTCATTAATGTACCACCCTAATTATCAAAATGATAATTTCCTATATATCAGCATGGCTGAAGCGACCACTGCTATGGTTTTGGTCCAAATAGAATATGGAATTGAACATCCGATCTATTATTTCATTCATAATATCAATGATACGGAAGTTAAGTATTGGTACATAGAAAATCTTCCCTTGGTAGCTGTTCAATCTACTCAAAGATTTTGCCACTATATCCCGCTCCGAAAGACCACTGTCATTTCAGATTGCAACCCCATGACTTATATCTTATCACGTCAATTTCTGGGGGGGGGGGATCTTCAAAACGGATTGTCATTTTGCAGGAATTTCATTTGAAATTCATCATGTCCAAGTCAAATAAGTCTTTAGTTTTTGCTGAGCTTCTCTATGACCTTCCCTCTGATAGTACTGCAACTACGTCGGAACCATAAATTCTTGACAAGCCTCTATTTATGATCGGATAATCTGATCCTTGGTATGGATATTTCATCATTTATCTCCAAACTCAAACTTTTCGACCTGATACCTCTCGCTCTGAACAGTGACGTATTCGATACCAAGCCAAATTTTGTCTGATCGTTGGAGATACACTTTATCGTCATGGTCTCGATACAATTTTGTGGAGATGCCTCACTCATGAGGAGGCCGAAAATATTTTAAATGATTTGCATGCTAGAGCTTGTGGTGGAAATTTATCTGGATATGCTACCACGCAGAAGATACTCCGCGGTAGTTACTTTTGGCCTACAATTTTTCAAGACTGCATCCTCGTAGTCAGAAGTTGTTGTTGTTGTGTATTAGTCGCACGGTGTACAAAATCGCACAGGCTTAGAGAGTGTGGTCTACTCTCTAAACCATTGGTAATAGGCAGAAAGTGGGGGAGCTCAAAAGCATAACACTTCATAAAAATAATATTCTGAAGTATGCTCTGGTTAAACTAAAACTAAAAAACACACCTATAAAGAAGCTATATAGAGAATTCTAAACAATAATAATGCAAACGATGGCGTGATGGCCTCTTCTTATTAAATGTTTGGAATGGAGAAGAAATTTTACCTACTTTCCAAAGGGCACCTAGGCAATGGCTCTAGGTCCTGATGCAAGGCTGTTGCCTTCCAAGCTCTACCTCTGATGCAATCTCACTCTCTCTCTCTACTGTGGTGGACTAAGATGTTGGGTGGCCAACTATCGAGTCCTCTTTAGCTCCAGCTCTGGGTCACAAACAATGCTGGTGTTGCTTGGGAAAATTTGGCTAGCATAACCTTGTGATCACCCTTTTTTCATCTCTTGGTGGGTTTATATAGGTGAGCTTTAAATCATCCTTCCCTCCCTTGGTACATGATGGATGGTGACCCAAGGGAGAGGTGTGATTCCATTGTGTGCTCAAATATTCTTTTGTGTGGTCACATAATGTCTAAGGAGGCGCTGGTGGATGTCCTTAGGCGGCTTTCACATAAGGAGTAATTTTCATTTACTTGTTTTGATCCCGGAAAGTGATTTTTTCCATTTCCAGGAATGCTCGCTTATTGGGCAAGAAGGCACGCTCTTCTCGAAGGAAAAAGTGTGCATTTGAGCATTTATGACTAATTCAAATATGATTTTCTCAAAACCTTAAAGAATTTAAAAACTTCTTGATTCCATAATGTATTCCTATCCTTTAAATCCTTGGGCTTGACATTAATTGTTGTCGTCTTCTGCTGTACGATTTTCTAGTGTTAACAGTTTCCCCCTAATGTGTGAGGTCTAGGAAGAACTGTATATCTAAAATACATTATAGTTTCTTTTCTGTACTGTACGCAGAGAGAGATATAGGTATGCATGTATTTTTGGAATTGAAAACACCTTGCACTGTTTTCGAGATAACCATGGCCCAAGGGACCTCCTGCAAGGAGACAAAATATACAACATATTTACAAAATATCAAGGAGGCGGGCATGTCCCATGCTCGTGATGTTATGGCAAGTTAAACAAAATTCACAGATACATGTGTTGTATGTGCCACTACTATGGTAGTGATGCTGGTGGTTGTTGATGACAACTGTTGACACCCTCAGGGGCATTTTTTCTTTAAGGATAGGTGGAATGTGGTACCCATATGCATAATCCTGGTATGGCATAACACTGTGCCATGTACGCATATGTATTAGTTGGGACCTCTCTGTGTAAGAATTGTTGTCAGAAACGCTTATGAGGACATGGGTCTTCGACGGATCTTGATCAAAGTGCAATGGTTGTAAGGTAAGATACCATTGTGACATGAAATATTTTGTTGTAGTCGAATGTCAAGAGGATCGATGACAGCTGTGGACAATGATGTCTCCCATAGTACCACCTTAGGATACCCCTTTGCATGGGGAGCGGTCATCCAAGGTACTACTTCCTTTTTGGAAAAGAGGTGTTGGGGTTGACAAAAAGGAAGCCTTAACCGAACCATAAGTCACTAAATTGACGGGTCAGGGATCAGGATATGATGGGTTTAACATAGGCATGTTGGTGAGTGGTGGCTGAAAATGGATGATGGGGATTTAGTGGCCCGAGGTAGAAGTGTACTAGAGCAACTTGGCGGTAGTCATAGCTATTTCTGAAGGAAAAATCCCTGGAGTTGATAGGATTTCCAGGGCGTGTGTGAACCGGCTATGATTTTCGTAATGGTGCGTGAATGGGGGGTGAAATGCTTCGACCAAGGGAGATGGGGGACTGCTGGCATGGGAGAAAAGAGTTAGAAAATTAAATATTACAAAGCAGTGCAACATATCAAATATGCGGAAAACACAAGCACACAAAACACATAAAACCAGAGAGACACAAATATATGTGGTTCACCCAGTTTGGGTTACGTCCACCCTGAATAGCCAGTCCTTCCTTTCTATTATCCAGCAAAAATGAAGAGACACAACCTATAGCAGATCCGCTGTAATATCCTTTGTTCTCTCTCATAGACTCCCTATATTTTTCTCGCTCTGAGAATACACACGCAATCGATAGCCACAATACAATACCCTCATAAAAATGAGGGGTTTCCTTCTAGGGAAAAAAACCCTAAAATAAACATAACTTCTACCATCAAATCATTCGCCTAATGAATGGCCCAGATTGACTAGAAATTACTATACTTTTACAAGGTAATTTTACATCTATTCTTAGCTTCGAGGGCGCTACCCCCAAAACCCCCCACCAGGGGGGGCTCCATAAAGTCGCAGTCACCCCACCATGGACCCCCCAAGAAGTGTTTAATTACGGGCGGCGTTGCCGCCCCATTAAGGTATAGTGGACCAACACTGTGATACAAAATAAACAAGATAATCAGGCTCCACACCAAAGAAAAAGGTGAAATATGAGGGCGAAGTGGCGAATGGCATTTTTTGCGGTCTTTTTACTCTTACCAAAAGAATAAAATAATGGGGTTTGGTTTGTACAAAACACAGGGACAGGTACCCCAAAACATGAAATAGGGTCGCTCACAGAAGGTGTTAGGACAGTGTTTTACTAGGGGTAGGGGTCCCATTGGTTGGTCTCATGTGTGGGTTTGATGAAGCAGAAGATGTCACAGATGGGATTATGTTGATGGAGGTATGGTGGGCCAAATGCGGTACACAGAGGTGCGCTTTCAATCTTCTTGTACAACCTAATCGGCTGGGAAGGGGGTTGAGTTTGAATGGTGAACTTGACCTTATACATGATATCTGGATGGGCATGAGGTCCTTCCCGGACTAAAATGGTATGGCCATGGTGTCACTTGTGGGGTGATGCATGGTCTACTTTGGATGACGATTGCCATGGAGGGGAGGCTCTACCGACAATCACGGGCATTTATCATATGTAGGGTGAGGTGATGATAAATGTGGTCAGGTATGAGGACCCTATGGTTTATTTCTAATGGAGAAATGATGTCAGGATATGCAAATTTCTCTGGGACTCTATCATGCTGAGGGTAGAATGATACCTGGTCTATAACTTTCAGTGGATGGTGCTGTGAACGGTTTGCAGTTTATTCCTGCAAAAAACAACTACCTCAAGTGAAAGCATCTTCTTTTCATTCAATATTTATTGAAAAACATGAATTTCGGAAAGGAATAAGGGAGGGTGCATACCTGCTGGCGCTTGAAAGAATATTTTTCCGGAAATAGAATGTGGGGCATCACTTTCATTCGTCATGGTATATTGATGATGGTGCAACTTACGGTTTGCAGAATGAACCTTTTGATCTCTTGTTATGGACCTCTGAAGTTCTGGGAAAGGATAATAACTATGGGATTATGGCCCTAATCCTATTCATTTGTACTTTTTGAGTTTTGGGGGATCAAAGGTGATTTCAGTGCTTTTCTTGCCATTGCAGTCAACCTGTGTACTAGGGATTCACAATATTATGCCAAGGTAAGTTCCATGACATCTTGCATTTCAATTTTTTCAGTTTGGTGACGTCGGGGGCCATAAAAATTGGGTTTGTACGGCCTCAAAGGGGCTTTTTGTCCTATATTGTGCAGGAGATCTAGGCAAAGAGGCACCCCCTTTGCACTTGTTTTCGAGGGAAAACGGCACAGAGGCACGTTTTTCCATCCTTTTTGCATGCAAGAGCGCGCCTGTGAACGGAACATGTGTGCAAGGTCGCACCTGTCTGAGAGACAGGCACGCAATGGCAAGGTTTTGTAAAAACTTGGGTTTTTGTTGTCCCTTTTGATATTTCTCCTCTATAATGATGGGTGTATGTTGCTTGGTAGGTTGGTGTGGAGAGAATGAGATTGGCCCGAGATCCAGACTGCTCTGGCTGCTAATGCTAGGGCACGCCGTCAGTTGGGCGCATGGGGCCTTCTGAAATTTGCTGAGAACGAGTTCAATTGGTCATAGGACCGATTGTTACGTTATATCATATAGCATTGGCGTAGGAGGTGCAATATGTTCATTCTAAGGGGGACGAACTTGATTATCCATCCAGAGACAGATATATACTTTGTGACCAGATTACTGCCTCAGGGCAAGGCACTGAGGTATCCACTTCCTACTGGATGAGTGAACATGGATAGGTTCCGGAGGAGGCATTGTGGTGGTGCACCTCTTACTAAGGGGTGCATCAATATTTCATCAGTGACAGATGTGGGCGAGTAGTGTGCTCTAGCCATTATTGTATGACTAGTGGGGTCATTTGCTCCACATTGGGCATCGGGTCCCCAGGTGGGGATTTTGCGCAATTTGAGGAACTTGCATTTTTTTTTTCTTTTGCCCGCTTCTGCTTTGATGGTATAGTTTCACAACTAAACAGGGTCCAACATGGATCCAAATCATTTTCATACGCTAGCATCTTATGCAACATTATGTACGAGAGGGTCGTGTTGCTAAGGCCCGTTGTGGTTGTGCCTATTGGGTGGTCGAAGGAGCCACGCATGAGGAGGTCGACTCCAGTAATGCCACCTGGCAGTGGTGGCATGGTGGGTCGTTATTGGAATGACACAATGGAGGCCTGATTCGAGGCCAATCCGCATATTTTTTTCCATAACCATATGTGGGGATGGACTTTCAGGGTGATCCAGATATCGGTCTCCTTTTTTATTATGTTTGGGGTCCCGTGGGTATGTGCTATATTTATGCATTTGTTCGAGTTTTTATGTCTTTGGGTGTTTTTTATTAACACTGACATTATTTTCGTTACTCATGTATATTTTGGCAAGGTGGGATGCCCAATGGCCCGACTGGTGGGTCATGATCCTCTGCCACGATCGCTGGGTGGTCGGGGAGGAGGTGTTGCAGGTGGACTGGGTGGTGATGCTGGTGGAGCTAGCGGGGATGGTTCTTGCCATTATGGTGAGGGAAGTAGCTCAACTATAGCTGAGGTAGTAGCCAAGTGAGCTCGTGCTGATGCACCTGAGGCACGCATCGTTGTACTTACAGCTCAG
This sequence comes from Pinus albicaulis, assembly GCA_034641835.2. Classification (NCBI taxonomy): domain Eukaryota; kingdom Viridiplantae; phylum Streptophyta; class Pinopsida; order Pinales; family Pinaceae; genus Pinus; species Pinus albicaulis. The sequence goes on from JAXQQM020067895.1 coordinate 36,498, forward strand.
GTGGCCGCTCTAAAGGACTTCCGGGGTCGAGCGGATCACTTGAGCCAGGGGATGCCTTCTCGTGGTTTCATGGATGACTTCGAGGAGGCTTGGCTAAATATGGTGTGGCCCGCGAGAGGGATTATCGGCCCACTCTATGATGGGTAGCTATCGCAGTGGCGACAGCAGCTCCAGTGCTGGCACTAGGAGTAGTGGTGGGCCCAGGTGCTCCTCTCGATGGGGCACCCCCCTAGAGTAGTTTTGTACACAGGGAGTGCCTGTTATGAGGATGTTTCCCATATTTTTGATGACCGTTGCATTTTTTGGCTGGCCAATGGGCCAGTGATACTACTTTTATACTTAGACACACATATTCTTTGATATATATATATGAGAGATCTTTTTTCAGCTCTACATGGTGTGCTATCTATTTCAGTTTATGCATTTTGTGTTATGCTAATGGATATCTATGTTTTTAGTTTTTTATGTATGCTGGTTTATTCGTGATGTATTCGAGTCTAGGATATTGTTAGTTATGCGATCAACTACTTGGTTTTGATTCCTTGATACATGTGAGGATGTAACTTAATCAAATTGTTTGCTTAATCTTTTGGCACACAAATATTTTCTAAATAGGTTTGCATCTCTGGTTTTGAAATGTTTGGTCTAACTGTGATACCACTAACTGGGAATCTAGGTAGACATGCATATGGTGGATTCCCTGATGGAGGGCCTCACACATAAGTCTGATAATAGTGTCATACTCTGCCTGATTGTTGGTTGTTGATCCGATGCACACGTTGTTTGAACACAGTGGTGATCGGTTAGGGTGGTATATGACCCAGGCGGCTGCAGCTAAGTTTTGAGACCATCGCGACGCTCCATCAGCAAATCCAAAATAGGGTTCAACTTGGTGATCCATGGTGGTACTTTGAGCACGTTTAGGTCTTTGGGTCAAAAAAAATTTGGTATTGGGTTTTTTGTGTATTTTAACTCTAGGGGATAAGGGTTACTGGGGCCCTTATGGGTAAAACTTCTTGAGGTAAAGGCTGTTGATGGGGTTAGTGAGGTAGGTCCCATCTGGTTCTGTCAAGATGTATGCCCCCTACCAGATATAATGTTTGATGATATAGGCCCCTTTCCACAAGGTTTCAAACTTTCCTGGCCCTAAGGCCTCTTTTATGACATCATAGCGAGGGACTAACTCTCCCTCGGTAAATGAGCGAGGGGTGATGTGGCAGTCGAATGATACTTTTACACTTTTTTTATGGGCCTTGTTGTGTTGCAGTGATTTTCACCTGTTTTCGTCAACTAGCTCTAGTTGTACTAGGCGTTGTTTGAGAGGCTAGGTGTCATCAAGGAATTTGATGATGGTATGCAAGTTTGGTATCTTGCGGAAATCTATTCAAAAGCGTAAGGTACCTTGGTCTTTTGCGACAAGAATGAGGTGGAATTCCTGTGACGAGGGGGTGGTTGAAATCATGTCTTGGGCATGCAACGATACAAGTCGTATGTGGTGACTTGTGTCACTGGCATGCAGTGGGGGAAGGATCTCAGTAATGGGGTCCTGTGTGAGCCTAAGGTTGGCTTTCCTGCTAGGATAGTCAATTTCCAGTAGGTGAAAGTTTTTTTTATCATAGTGGTGCCTAAATGCTTTTAGCAGTGGGCATGCCTTTGGCATGTGATCATGACTGGTGCAAATGGTGCATGGTATCATAGTGTTGATAGAGTATATAGTGTGAGATTCTACACTACTCGATGTTCCTAATGTGGATGCTTGGAAAGGGTTAGTTGTGGACCAGGTCGTCTTCTGCTTCCATTTTTGCATCGTAGGGGGAGACTTGCCTCCCTTTTTGGTGGGTGGTTGACTTAATGCCACTGTAGCTGCTCTCGGCTTAGGGAGATGTGTACACTTAAATGTATGATGAAAGTGTGATAAAATTCGTCAATAATTTCGCGTGATATTCTCTTGATTAGAGAGAAGTTTTTTAGGGAGAGGCAAGATTATGCGGAGACTGTTTACAAGGGGTTTGAGTTCTCTGCATTGGTTGACTCGATGATCGTTTAGATCACAAAGGCTGCATGTTATCCTAGACTTGGCCTGGGGTATACATGGTTTGTGTGTGGTCTTATCAGGCTTGACACACCACTGCGATGGTGGGGACGTTGGGTCGATGATGTATCTTTTATGCCATTCTTCGAGATCGCTCATCCTCTTTTCTACAACATTAATCATGTCAATAGTGGGACGAATCCATGATATATAAGTACAATGTCAATCATCATGATTACCTTGACATATTAGGAAAAATATCCATGATATCGGGGTCCCATCATGCTTGGTCTGAGGCCAGGCGGGGTACCAACGTAGCAATGCTGCTAAGTCAGCGTAGTGGCCTACTATATGGTCTGTCTACTTGCATAGTGTGCACGTGATGGGTTTTGTGAAGTGCCTTTAGGGGTAACTATGGGTTCCCTACTAAGCCATTCTTTGGCTGACAAGAACATGATAGACCCACTCATCTCGTCTGCTTGGGTCATGGAGTTGTCGATGGATTCGACATCCATATCGTCTTCTTGGGAATGACAAAATATGGCTGAGCGAAGGCTAGCAAGGGCTAGCTGGAAGTGAGGTATGTAGTGACAATCCTCCAATAAGTGATTTTCAGTGCATAATGGGCATGTGAGTTGTGTTAGCCCCCCTATAAATTTTTACAAAGCAAAGTATGGGGCTAAATTGTTTTTTGAGCTTTCAAGGAATGCATTTCCCCTTAAAACACATCATCCTTGAAACCTCTTTTATGCCCTATGCCCATTGATTATTCCCTCTATTATCCTCATGATAAATAGCCTCTCTAATTGGAAAAATGATACTCCAAAAGGCCTTCATTTTCCCTTGAACCCCTACAGAACCCCCCCATTTTAACCCTTTTTTTTCCTTGGCAAATCCCTCCTCTAAACCCTCTAAGTCCTTCCAAAATCCCCTTTAAACCTAGCACACTCCCTTTTTTTATGCCTAAATCCCCCTCATTCCCCTATCATTTCCCTTGGCTGGCCTTAAAATGCTTTAAAAACGAGCCAAAAACCATATTTTCTACATAGTCTGGGCCTGGCCCCCGCACCTTCCCCCCACAGAACCCAGCGCTATGACCGAGCACTAGCCCCGAAGGCGCTTGTCCCATATGTTTATCGGGAGCATTCTCAACCATTGATCTGTACAGATTGGACGACGATCGTGGCCCCCACAACATCCCATGTTCACAGTTCATTTCTTTGATCGCGCCATCGTCGTCCATTTACCCGTAGATCTGACGGTTCGGACTCTACCTGCCCCTGTTGTTCCCACTGCGCACTATCCATAAAACAGCCCGATTTTCATCGCACCATTAATGGGGGTCGGGCGGTATTTTCCCATTGCCCAGCGATTCCACTCAGCTTGCGACGGGTGTCTCTTGTACGATTCCAAAACCGCTATCTCATTGTGCATTATCTTTCGGTATAGGATGCATAGCGATATCGCCGTGGGCCATTAGATCTAGGGCAGCCCATCCAATGGTTGTCGCTCCCCGAAGTTGCGCAGGGTTTAATCCATGGTCGCCGTACTCCTGGCCCACCATTCGTCATCCTCCGCCGCATGTTTAACCATCGATCTCCTCTAAGATCTGACGGTCCAGAGTTGTTTCCCCGTTGTTGAATTTTCCACCATCGCCCAGTCCCGCCACGTCACCCCCATGTGTATCCATCATACATCCGCCCATCCCATTGCATAAATTCATTCAAAGGTCAATTTTTATAAGGTTTTCATGTATAATTTGCTCTGCATTCCACCAACCTTTCGCCATCTCTGTTCTCTACCATTCCACATCATTTTTCCGCCATTTATCCATAGTCCCACTATCACCCACGCAGACATCCACATCATCTGACCCCATGCATTGTTTTCTTAACAGGTTTCATGTTTTTGCAGGGTTTCAGAAAGGCAGAAAACCGCCATGGTTCATATGTACTACTTTAATGGCGTGTTGCGCAGACAGAATTAAATCTGGAAGCTGGTACTACAGAGAAATGCCCAGAAAGGTAGCAGCAGCATAAATATTATCCCAAGACAGTTCAATCTCTGCAAAAGACATATTCAGTGCCATTAAAGCCCATATTTTGCATATCGAGACATTTATGGAGAAGTGGAGAAAAACCAACTAATGATCAAGGATTTCAGCATTCAACATTGAAGGTTTTGAGCCTTAATACAGCGGTTTAGAGGCAAAGCACCAGATCAATGATCCCATGGATCATGAAGAAGGTACATCATACAGAAATTCATTTATATCAGGGTTTCACATCAGAATATTGTCCCAAAGGATGAAGCACCCATATCAGTTTCATTATTTACCGTGTTCCTAAAGATTTCCGCCTTAACCACAGTCCAAAGCTACCAGGGCATTTGTTTTACAAGCATAGCAGTCCATTCAGTCATTTTTTTTATGCACTAGAGTACTACACAGTACTGCAGTCAGAGTACATCAGAGTCATATCAGAGTAATCTAAAGTCTGAAGAAGATCATTCGTTCACCCAGAGAACACCAGAGATTAATGCACAGGATTTATACAGAGTGGGTTTCGGCCTTCTTCCTCTTATGGAGTTTTAATGCTACATTTATTTCTTCACCTACTTTCTCTGCTCCTCTGGAGCTATAAATTCAGGAAGAAACTCATTGTAAAGGTTGTTGATCAGTTATCAGAGAACTGCAAGTAGTTTCTTTTGAGACACAGTCTCTGTGTAAAGTGTAAGATAGGTTGAAAGAGATGTTTTCAGACTGAGTATTCAGCTATTGGCAATGTTGTACTTGATTGGTATTGTTGTTTTATATGACAAGCACATTTATTTGGATCCTGATCTAAAGCAGCGGTGATTTTTTCCTATCTCTGTGTTTAATTAATTCATTTCATTTCTACTAGCTTGCATCTGAATATTGGCATAGGATTTACCCTTGTTAGGTACCCTATGTTTCTTCTCTCCTAGCCATTGATGTTTCTCTTCTGAATGTATTATCTAAGAAATTATTTCAGTTGGTTTAACCAGTGTAGTGGATGTTATTGCCTTCTCTCTGATGTATGAATTAAATGAATTCAGTTCTTAGATGTTTCTTGTTGAGGTTTCATTTGGAAGATTTGGGAACACTGGGGATTAGAGTTAGCCCTGTCCACCAGGATCCTTGTGTGACCAGCTTGTCTTTAACTTTTTGCTCTGAATTTGTGTTATCTCCTCCCCTCCTACTTTTCCATATCACACAATCATCTTTAAATATCCTATGTTTTAGATGACTAGCCCAATTGAAAGCTTACACATTGGATAGTAAGAAAATCCTTTCCTGACTCCATTGCCCAATGGTTTTGAATATTTCCTGGAACATTTCACCTCTGCCTTATCCCTCTTTGCTTATCCTTGTCTTACATTGAACCCTTCCTTCCTGATAACCAGTAACCAAATCAAATAAATCAAACAAACAAACTCCGAGCCTTATAACTAGCCTAACATCTTAGCATTTGAGCTTTCAAAGACATAAAATTTTGTTGATATAGAGAGATCCCTCTCTGGACCCAGGGGGGCTAGATCCTGAGGTCTGAAAGTGGTTTGATGTTGTCTCATATTTTTTTATTTCCAACCTTGCCCGGAACCCCAACAAGTTGTGTTGCTCGTAGCCCCACATAGTAAACCCTTTTGATTGGATACCATCTGTGAATGAGTTCCAATGCGGCACACTCTTCGAGGTAGTGGCCATGTTCATCAGATAGTGTGCAACATATAATGGGCATTACCAGGGGTCTTTCCATGAATCTATGCTCCTCTTATAAGTATAGGATGGTATGGGGCTCGTTATTGATAGACTGGATGGAGGGATCCTCTTGATAAGATCGCTCGATCGAGTGTAAGGCATTCCTATACCATGGTATTTCTGGACAATGGTGGGTATAGTGCCCATAGGTGTCACATACAGCGCATGCGTGATTGGCATGTAGCAGTTTTCTTTTAAATTTGGTGGCAAGTTCCTTTTTATGGGAACACCGTGTCGAGGTGCCTACCTCGCAGCCGAGGAGTGGTTTATATTCATCCAACTCCAGGCATATGTGGGTAGGGTGTTCTGTGACATCACATATAGCACAGGCCGATGACTCCCTTTGCATGGTGGGATTCACCGCTTTCTTCCCTTTCTTGGCGATTTTATTCTACGTGGTCATTAGTTTCGCAATGGGAATTTCCCTTGGGGGGGCGGTTTCAACTTCTACCTGGGTAGGTAGGGGCTCCTCAGGACCGGGGGGCTTTAACCAAAATGCAGTAACGTTGGTATTTTTTGTTCCTGGAGGGGGAACGAGATATGACACTGGGAATTCCAATGATATATTGGGTAATACTAGTGTTTCCAAGACCTGCTGGGAGGTGAAGCTAGGAGGTGGGTAGAGGAAAGGAGTTTAGGAGGCAGCGTATACTAGGGAGGCTACAGTAGCTCATGCCTTGGTGTCATTACTGCTTGAGTATATGTCCTAACTAACCTCGGTGCTTGATGTGGACATCATGCATACCGGGGCCCTGTGGCATCGGGCGATACCTCAGGGAAAATGGGAGGATCTCCTACAAAATATCCTAGGATGGATGACGATTTGAATTGGCCAAGGTCATATTCTTGATAACATGAAAGTCCATCTGCGGCTGTATCTACATAGGGTAGAATTACATCCGTGTTGGTCAAGGGACGCTTTTCACTATGCGTCTGCTGGTCTACTATGATGATTTGATCCTCATGGGGGAACATCATGATGCGGAAAACGAAGGATGCTATGGCAGACATGGCATACATGCAACTCCACCTAAGGAGTATATTGTAATCCAAGTGAGTGTCCAAGACTTTGATGTCTATGTGGACTGTCTTGCCATATAAACAGACCGGTACATTTTGGAAGAGAAAAATGGGGGTCGAGGGATGACCGTTGTATTCTCTAAGTGTGATGATAGAAGGTTTGAGTTCAGGGGCTCCTAACTTTTTCCATACATTCTTTGACATGATGCATGTGGATGCACCCTCGTCAATGACACATCGGTGAATAGTGATATTCTGTACCAATATTGGTATCTTGAAGGCTATCATGGAGGGAAGCATAGGGGTGGCTTTGTCTAAGTCAAAAGCCATCATGCGCATGTCGGCATGGTCGACAGTGCCTAATGCGGAAGGTAGGGTTTTTCGTCACTTTGGACATGACTACAATAATTCCAATGCGGACATAGCAGCAAGTGATTGAGCTAAATCATCTACGATGTTGTAATTGTGGGCCGCTTTGGAGTAGTTACCTGCTCGCCTATTAGGCCCTTTTACCATGTTTGGCAACGGTTCCAAAGGAATCTTTGGAATGGTTAAAGGTGTAGTCGGCACGCTCGTACATGCCCCCGATGTAGTGGTGTCTTATGGGGTGTCATAGCTGCAAATCCGAGTTTGGAAAAACATTTCTTTCCCAGCCATGTAAATTTCATGGTTGTTTTTCCTAGAATCATCAGGGTTTTGCTGCTGAGTGTTGACCGTTACTTAATGGGGGAAGGGTTCTTACATAACCGCAATTGTCTGGGAAGATCCTCCTTGTCCTCGATTACTCTGAAGTTTTTTAAGCTCAGGGAGTTCATGACAGTGGTGAGTATAGTTCCCGTACTAACCATATATTGAAGAAGAATGGTTTGTTCGTAGAGGTGGCCTTTTTCCTTGCCTTTGGGCATTGCTTGGCTCCTGGTTCTGATTCCGGTTGGAGTTACCTCCAGCCTAGATCATGGTGGGAACTGTTAGTTGTTGCCCCCCTATCTAGGGTTCCCTTCGGGCTTTTTTTTTACCTTTCTCTTAACCACGTTAGGAGGATAATTCTCCTGATCATACTAGTGTGGTTGATTTTCGGACAACTACACAAAGTTCACCTGTGCATTGTTTTGCGTAGGTGGGTTATGTGCTTGAGACTGAGCATATTGTTGTCCCATGTTTGCACCTGGTCGTTGGGGGGGATTTCTTCCTTCAGTATTTCTTCCTGCATACTGGGTCCTCTCAGCCGGAGGATAAGATCCTCCTTGGTGATACACTGGTGCCCTGTTAGTCAAATTTTGCTGTTGCATATGATGACTTTGAAATCAGGGTTGAGACATGTTCTGGGTAGACCCATGTGTGTAACCTGGATTCTGACTGTTACTGCCTAGGTACCCTTGGGTCATTGACCCAATAATTTCGTCTATAGAGTTAGACGCGCTTGGAAATTCTTGATAAGATTGTAGGCATGGGGCGTTGGGCACGATATTGTATATCTATCCTGACTGCATGTAGATCAGTTCAATTTGTTGGGCTTTACTGATTGCGTCCTCTTCGGATGTGGGGTTACGTTGCACCACATTCTTTGAAATCTCCGATGTCAGAGTTTTCAAGAATAAATCTAAAATGACTCAGTCGTCGAGTTGTGCTTTGCATAAACTGTGACACCGCCTCCACTCATGGAGATGCTCTAAAATATGGGTAGAGGGGGATGGTCTGAAATGAGTCAGTAACTCTATTCCTTTATCGTGGTGAATGGGAAACTCAAAGTATGTGAGGAATGTGGTAGCGAGGGCGCTAAAGGTTCTATGTGAAGCAGGAGGTTGCTCCACGTACCATTTTGCGGCCACACCCATAAGAGTGCATTGAAATATACTCAACCGAATAGTATTGTCAATGATGCTATTCGATGAGCACCATAGGAGAAAGGTCATTATATGATTTCCTGGGTCTTCCGCTTGCTTGCCTTCAAACTTTGGTATGTCTGAAGGGAGCTTCATGGGCATGGAAGGCCAATTGGGGTTGTGTGCGATGGGGTCATTAGTGAGCTTGGTCAAATCTGGTAGATTCAACACCGCTAAGAAGGGTGACCAAGACGTTGATGCCATGGAAACATGTGAAGACACAAAGTTGTAGTTAGAATGAGGGTTAGTCTGTGTCGTACCCTATTGTGAATTCGGCTAGCTTCCCGTATGGGATGCGCTCCTCTGCCCCCTAGGGGACGAGGGGGGAGTGGTGTGCGATGTGGTGTTGGGAGACCAACTAGGGTTCCCAACTAAGGTTTCTCCAAGAAAGGAGGAACCAACCACTGTGGCAATGTTCCTTCTTTGACGCCTAAACGGCGAGAGACCTGGAACCCCTCCCAGTAACAGGGGGAGGTCCAAAAGATGGCTGGATTGACGAGGTTCTGTTAGGACCGTTTGAGTGTCGACCAGGTTAGGTTTTGGAAAACTTTCGAGGGTATCGAGTCTGTGATCACGACAAATTTATGGACACATACATAAAAAAAATGAAAATGAAATGAATTTTCCTTTAACTTAATCTATGTGATCAATCAAGCAAAAAAAATGGTTTTGTTTGTTTGCACATGATACTCAAAATCCTAGAAGACTTAATACATCCTCACACACTCAAAATTAATTGGGCCTTGAGAGGATTTCTTGCGAGTGTTGTCACAATGTCCCATAAGAGCTGGCGAAGCCCCCAGTTAGCTGAAGAGAATCAACCAAGGTAGCAGTAAAGGGTCTAGAGATTGCCTGCACCGTCACCTATATGGTAAAGGATGACCTAGTTTTGGCCACTAAGAACTATCATCCCACATGAGTGTTCGAGTCTTGGGCTTCTTGGTAGTCAACTAACAGTACTAAGTATCAGCCATGTTGGGTAGCCCCAACTGGTACCGCACACTTTGTGCCTAGGCCTAACCCCCTCTGAATCAGGTCACTATCGTGCTCGGGTTTTCTTTTCCATGGGTTTATAGGTGGATTTCAAAGCTCCCTAAATACACAAATTCTATGTTTCAATGTGAAGTGTGATCAAGGCGGCTTATTGGATGCCTACCCCTTGATCCTAACTTAATCTATAAATTCTCTTGTGGCCCCTGTGGGGAGAATTTAGTGAGTTCGTTTAAGTTATTTTTAAGTGGATTTATTTTCTTAGTGGGTGAATGTGTGTGATCGTATGGTGAAAAATCTCATAATTTTAACATATGGATATCGTTGATTCTTTACAAAAGTCCCGTAGTTAAACTATGTGATGTTCTTCCTTGCTCAAACGGAAAGCATTTGCGGATAATGGGCCGCTTCCAAATCCTCCTAGTTAGTCTATGTGAGTGACTAAAGGGAGATGGTGAATCACGAATGTAGAGAATTCATATGCTTGTCTAGGGTCACCAAATGGTGCAAAGACAGTAGAGATTACTTGCTCTAATTGGCGATTCAATCCTAGTCCCGCAATTTCCTAAATGCAAAAATTGAATTTTAAAGTAAACAATTTCTATACTAGCTTATGCATGTATGATCATGAGCCAATTACTTGGACTATTTAAGCTAAGTGTGCATACCAAAATGTGCAAAAAACATAAATTGTTCAAAAAGAAATGGTTAATTCGCCCCCTACTTAAACTACGTGAACACTTTTTGCAAAACCAACTTAAATGAAAACTAATTAAACGCCTATAGAAAGCAGCAAAAATTAATTTTTCAGAAGCTGTGGGGTATCAAAATAGGTGTGGACAGATACATTAGGGGCTACCCAACACACTTACAAGAAGAAAAATGCATAAAATAGGGAGAAAAAAAAATCTCTCTGCAATTTTCTCACAAAAGCCCTTGACAAATGTGCCTTCCTACGCACAGGTCCATCCTGAATGCGCACAATGTGCCTCTATGAGGAAAAACTGCGCACAAAAATCCTACAAGTAAAAACATAAGGAGCTTCCTTCTTTAGTCTGTCACCTCAGTGAGTCTAGGGACTACAAGATGGCTCAGAGGACTGTCAGCTCTACTCCAGCATAGACAAAGGGTCTCCTGCAAAATATGGCACAACCACATAAACTTGAAACACTTTTGTGGAGTCACCAATCCTGTTGTTGTGGATTATTTGCATGAGTGTATGAAATCGCATAAGCTTAGAGAGTGTGGTATACTCTCTAAACTATTGGTAACAGGAAAAAAGTGGGGGAGCTCAAAGGCATAAAACTTAATAAAAATAATATGTTGGAGTATGCTCTGGTTAAACTAAAACTAAAAAACACAACTATACAGAAGCTATATAGAGAGTTCCAAACAATAATAATGCAAACGATGGCTCGATGGCCTCTTCTTATTAAATGTTCAGAATGGAGAAGAAATTTTACCCACTTGCCAAAGGGCACCTAGGCAATGACTCTAGGTCCCGATGCAAGGATGTTGCCTTCCAAGCTCTGCCTCTGATGCAGTCTCACTCTCTCTCTCTGTTGTGGTGGACTCAGATGTTGGGTGGCCAACTATCAAGTCCTCTCTAGCTCTAGCTCCGGGTCACACACAATGCTGGTGTTGCTTGGGAAAATTTGGCCAGCATGACCTTGTGATCACCCTTTTTTCATATCTTGGTGGGTTTATATAAGTGAGCTTCAAATCCTCCTTCCCTCCCTTGGTACATGATGGATGGTGACCCAAGGGAGAGGTGTGATTCCATTTTGTGCTCAAATATTCTTCTGTGTGCTCACATAATGTCTAAGGAGGTGCCGGTGGCTATCCTTAGGTGGCATTCACATAAGGAGTAATTTTATTTTGATTGTTGTGGTCCTGGAACGTGAATTTTTTCCATTTCCAGGAATGCGCGCTTATCGGGCAAAAAGGCACACAGAAGGCACTCTTCTCTAAGGAAAAAGCGCGCATTTGACCATTTATGACTAGTTCAAATCTGATTTTCTCAAAACCTTAGAGATTTTAAATACTTATTGATTCCATAATGTATTCCTGTCCTGTAAATCCTTGGGCTCGACATTAATTGATATCATCTTCTGCTGTACGATTTTCCAATGTTAACAGTTGTTATGCGTGCCAGATGTTTTATCGTAAAATCTGCAAACTGCCAGTACCAATGCATCCTGTTGTCTCTATGGGAATCTTTCGAAATAGGGTATTGACTTCATGACCTGTAACCCTCGTTCGTCCGAGGGCATGGTTATATTATTGTCACAGTCGAATACTTTACCAAATGGGTTGAAGCGATGCCTACATTCGACAACACAAGACAAACAACTATATTTTTTTTCTTTAATCATGTTATTGCATGGTTTGGAGTCCCACAGGATATAGTTACAGATCATGGGAAGCATTTTCGCAACCATATGATGACTGAATTGACTGCCAAGTTAGGATTGTCACATGATAATTCTACTCCTTATTATCCATAATCAAATGGACAAGTTGAGGCTATCAACAAGATTCTTAAATGTATGATAGGATTTCATAAAAGAAACTGGCATTTTATCCAGTCCTCGGCCTTATGGGCATATCGAACCTTGGTGAGAAACATGTCTGGATTTACTCTTTTTCAATTGGTGTATGGTCTGGAAGCTATCTTACCAATCCAATGTGAAATACCGTCATTAAAACACGCAATCAACTTGTTACTTGACACATCAGAAGAAGAAGAGTGTCTCCTTAAACTCATCCATCTTAATGAAACACGTCGTGAAGTCCAATTGGCCAACGAAGTGCATAAGAGACGTATAAATGTGCAATACGAAAAAAATGTCCAGCCTCACATTTTCTCAGAGGGCGACTTGGTCCTTCTTTATGATCAATAAGTTGATGTAAAAGGTACAGGAAATTGTGAGCCATTATGGCATGGCCCCTATATTCTCAAAAGATTTCTTGATAAGGGTACCTATGAGTTGGTTGATTACGATGGAATTCCATTGGCGCAACTTAGAAATGGGTTGTATCTGAAACGTTACTATGCTTAATCATGAGCGTAGTAATATTTTGTATTATATTGTATACATATGTTGTTGATTTGCATTCACTATCTTAGTTTTTTTTTAGAGTTTTCTTGGTGTTAGCAATCTGCTTTACATTTCATCGCAGATGTCTGAATCTTTAGAACCATTTGTTGGATATGCTGATGGTGCTAGTCGTAGTACACAGAATCTATCCTCTGCAGTCTAGGCCATTTTCGGTCTGAACAGTGAGTTAGTGAGTTTTCAAGGGATTTGTATTGGTAGATCGACGAACAATATTTCTGAGTATATCGTGTTTATCAAACTTCTCTCTGATGCAATTTCTTTTGGTATTAACCATATCATCATAAGGTTACACTCACAACTTGTGGTATTACAACTTACTAGTGTTTATGCTTTTAGAAATCCAACACTGCATCGTTTGTTCCTAAGAGTTCAAATTTTGGAAAGAAACTTTGATTTTATTCAATATCAACACATTTCCAGAAATTTGAACACATTGACTGATTATTTAGCTAATCAAGTTTTAGACAGAAATTTGCAACATATGTAAAGAAAAAATTCACATCATTGAATAGGATAGCACAATAAACATAGGAAAACGTTGAGATCATATAGATAGATAGTTATAATATTTTACAAAAATTTGTGCCCAAGACAGATTGGTCATCTGACCCCAAAATGTATGTAAAATGTCAGAAGTAAACTAGTGGTGCTCGTGGTAAAATGCTATAGATCTAGCTATCCTACACAGTAATTGCATCTAGTGGTTAGGAACCCCAATAGTGTGTTACTGCAGTCGCATGGGTAACTCTTCGATCCGGAAATCCGGAATCCCGGAGGTTAAACCCTCTATGTGCTACCAAAGCTCAGCCAGAGTCTCGGCCATATCAAGATCCTGAAGGACTTCTCTACTCAGAGCCCTCTCTGCTGCCACATTCGCTTCATGCTCCAGTTCCTCTACTGGTTAAACACGACCAAAATCTGCGTTACATCAAACATTTAGTTTATTCTTGGTAGAACATCAAAAAATACAAAAAACTTCTATAAACCTTAGGAAAATAAAAAACATGGTCAAAATATTCTTAGCCATTGCACCCCATTGAGTGCCTTCTGGTAATGCCAAATCTGGATCTCCTCGGAAATAAATGCCTGTGTATGCATACTCATTGATGGCGACAATATGTTGTCGGAACTAGGCGAAGAATGCAGTTGAGAACACAATAGTCGATTGGCCTGCGTGCCTACCCATGAGTTCTACCCATCTCTGCATCCGCAAATATCTAGGATTAGACACATCTTGTGTCACATGTTGTGGCTGCATCAATGGAATCCGTTCAAAGGAAAAGGATATGAGGATCAAACCATAACTGAAGTTCTTCTTCCTTCCTTCCTTTGCTTTGTTCAGTTGTTCTTTTATCTGAGAAGGAACATCTTTAGACCAGTTGAAGTCTGTTGGCTCTATACACTCTAGCGCGTGCTACATATACGATCTATTTGCTACATGTAGTGTAACGATGCTGACAAGTTTTTCGATCATGAAAAGGATAGTTCTCAAAGGAAAATCTCTAACAACCCGGATTTTTATCTTTTCATCTTTGCTTGGCTCTACCCCTGGATAAAAATGTAGCAAAACATAATATCTCACTGTCTCTCCTCCAAGAATAGACCCTGAGAGTGAAATAGGCAAGCCCCTCCTCGAAAAACCTGTAAGAAAGTATAAATCCTCAACTGTTATGGGGACCACTTGGTTCTTAATATGAAATGCCTCGATAGCTGGATCCCATGCTTGAACTAAGAACTCCAATAGTTATATTTATTGCTTCATCCGTGACAACCTGAAGTACTTTAGTAGTCCACAATCTCTTAGGGTTCTTATTGTACCTGGGTCATTTAGGGAAATCATATCTGATTCTTCATGTATTCTTTCCTTCCATGTAATCATCATTGTAATCCAATGGAAACCTGAAATACAACCATAAGATCCATTTGATTCGATTAAATGCAAAAAATTGGGGACATTTTGGGCATAATACAAAAACAGAAAATATAGATTGCACCCAATGCAGGCTCTAACAAGAGACAGTGCATTGTGTATGCAAGTAACCTTCAATTTAGTTGCTATGCAATGCAGGTTTCGACATTCAAGGGTGTGTTTCCCTCTTTTTCGGAAGAATTTATCCTAGGGATCCCAAAACCCTAAAAAATTGTAGAAATTAGAAATGAAATGATTACTTAAGGAAAGAGGAGGTTCATATCACTAACCTAGATCAAACAGCAATGAAATCCATCCATGGAAATGATCACAATCAACAGCTAAAGTTCGGGGGCAAACTCAAGCTCAAAGCTCCAAAATGCGAGTGGTAACTATGGAATGGTAAAAATGAATAGTAAAACACTTTTTAATAGTCATTTAATTATTTTCAAATCGAATTTATTGCTATTACTATGGATTTATTATTTTTTTTAATCATGAAACAGGTATTTTTAGTCCATTCGATGTTGTTCTAAATAGCTCTTACAACTGATGAAAAGATTCGTCGTAAAGATTTATTTCAAGAATGATTTGACCACAAAGAATACTTTTTCTCCTTATTTTTCGAGCTTTGTTAAAAAAGAAAAAAGATTTTAAGTGCACTTTTATCTCTTTTTCGAGCTTTGAAAACAGTTAAAAAGGAACCCTTGGAGTCTTCTTTCAACTCTTTTCAGACTCCAATAATGTGAAAAGATTTCTGAGCACTTGTCTTTCCGAGCTCGTAAAAGTAAATGAATTGATATCTACTCAGTATAAGTTTAACCCTTTTCCAGACTGAGATATGTTATTTACGAAAAAGGAATACCTTGCTCCAACATGACTAAAGAGGTTCTATCAGATATTATTTTACACTTTTTTGGATCTGAGCGACAACTTTACGAAAAAGTACTTATGGATTTTTCTTTCGTCCTCTTTTTCAAACTCTCTAAATATGTGTTAGCCACCTATAAAATTTTGGCATAGAAAACAAGTGGCTAAGTACATTTCTAAGTCTTCAAGAGAAACATTTCCCTTGAAAATCTATCATTATTGAAGCCTTCATGTGTTTTCTGTCCTTTGAAGAAATCCTCACTGATGTTTCCATTGAAAAGCACTCCTGTTTTGTGAAAGAGACTGCTTTAAAAAGGCCTCCATTTTCTCCATTTCATTCCCACAAAATCCCCATTTTTCATTCATATTCCCTCCACAAAACCCCTCTGTAATCCTTCATTTTGACCTCTAAACCATCCTAAATTACTTTTAAACCATGTATTTCCCTCTATTTGGTTTAAAAAATCATCCCTTTCATCTATCAGAACTCTTCATTTGGCTTAAAAATCCCTATTTTTAGGCCTAAAACATCCCTTTTGCATTATAAATTTTCTTAGCCCCCGAGGGCTTATTCCATTTATCCCCTTCCTCCATACATCCTACAGCCCCAAAATTGGGTGCTAAACGGTCTTTGAAACCTTTCCGAACCCCTACGTTCCTTATAATTTCCTCTTTCCCGACATTTTGGTCTAATTAAATCTGGACCGTTGATCTACACAGATCAACAGCCATCAGGTCATCAGCCCCCACTCATCGCATCGCAAATATTTTTCCCATTACAGTCGGCAATCACAAATTCCCTATATCCTTTCCCTTTTCCTCCTTCGACGTCGATCCTCCGATCTAATCTCGACCGTCCATTCCTACAGATCTGACGGCTGAGATACAATCACACTCCGCTCATGAGCCCATCACTCGCGCCCGCTGATTTGATCTGGACTGTTGAATCCACAAGAACCAACAGCCAGGATTCGATCGTGCTTCACTCATAGGCCCTTGGTCATCACCTCACCAATTAAATCTCCACCGTCAATCATCCTTCAGATCGGGCGGCCCTCCCATAACCGAACATTTCAAAATCAAAGGCCCCGGTGCTTTGGCCTCTTTCCGTTTCTCCAATCTGATTTAATCTCAGCCGTTCATTCCCTCAGATCCAACGGCCAGTGTTTAACCACATAATGCCAACACAATCTTCCCCTCTTCGTTTTCTCCGATGGCCCAATTCCCCGATTTCATCTGGACCATTGAATCCACAAGAACCAATGGCCAGGATCTCATCGCACTCCACATTTTCCTTTTTCCTTTTCACTGTTCCGCTGATCGCCGATTAGATCTCCATAGTCCATTCCTACAGATTCGACGGCTCCCATCTCTCCGCTCATTCACTTACCCCGACTTCCTCACCGCATTCTCTTTTAATCTCAACTGTTTGATCTGCAGATCTAACAGTCCTAACTAAATCCCACCACACCTTACGCCCGTGCATCTAACCTTACATCACGTTCATTCCGCACCGTCAGATCCTCCACCCACCATCCAATGGCTGAAAATGTGTTTCGCATAATTTTTGCACCCAGGGTTTAATTTTTTAGAAAAACACGAAATGGGTGGTTTTAGATTTCCACGTGTCAGATGCTGTATGGAATCATGTTTTTTTGGGAATTTCCACTTTCCCCCTTTTTTTTGCATGAATACCACTTCGATTTTTCACCTTATCGCCCTCCACAACTTGATTTTGGGTTTAATCATAGCCATTGATTTTCTCTAATCTAACGGCCTACATTACGTCGTGACACCGTTTCACTCACCATTCATTTATTTTCCCAATGACTCCATTCGCAAATCTTTGTCGTCGATTATTCTAATCAAACGACCCCCATTTAATCTCACCCCATCCTTTCTCCATTCACCCAAATGATTTCATCAACTAATCTCAACCGTAGATCACTGATAATTGGTCTAATCCAACGGTCCATAATTCACCTCGCACTCAACCTTCATCAGACCTATTTTTTCTCTTTCTGCCATGTGTTTTAGCCAATTTCTCACTGCATCCACAATTTCCTTCATTGCTCCTCCATCCTCCATGAGCCTCCAAAACAGTCCTCCTCACTCCCACAGGTTTTATTTTAATGATTTATTGTGTTTTGCAGGTTTTCAAAAGGCAATAAGCCATACTTTCACTGCAGTCATAGTCAGGGTGATTTAGAGCGTAGAAAGACATTTCTAGAGCCAAAATATCACAGAGGAGACATCCCTGGAGGGTTTAAAGCATTTTTTATAGAAATATTAGTGTCAGTAACCCTGATTCAAACCCTCCAGTGCCTTCCATAACCTGTATATTCACCAAACACGGTCGGAAGCAGCAGCAAAGAGTATTAGAAGGTAAATCAAAGGATTAATGCATGATATTGAATACTAAGAGGCCTAATCCACAGTTATAGACACAAAGGATATAGTTCAATGACCGAAGAGGATCAAGGAGGCTTAATGAAGCCTAAAGCACACATCAAAGTTATATCAGTGCTTTCATATCAGCAGAATGTTCTTTTCTTAAGAAAGGACAAGTTCCCATGGCATTTCCTATTCCACATCGAGCCCATAACAGTTATTATTCTAACAAAAAGCTCCTAGAAATATCAGTGCATTAGTTACAAAGCATGGAAGACTTGAAAGGAAAATCTTCATCCTTTCTTGTCTCAGAGTACAAACAAAGTACCAACAGCCAGAAATTACTTCAAGGAACATACCCAGGGAGTTAATATCAATCTGTCGAAGTCCCCTATTTCATCTAAAGGATACTAAAAGTCGATGTAAAGATATTAAGATAGAATGCGCTTCATAGACACCTCTCCCTCTATTTTAATGAATCATTTAAGTTCTATATACCACTACTATCACTCTTTCTTCTATAAGAACTCACAAGAAATACATTGTAAATGTTGGTTGGTTGGATATTGTAAAAACACTGACTATAAGTTGTTTTACTGAGTTAGTGTTCTGTGAGTAGTAGTTTTAAATAGGTTGGGAGATGATTTCTGGATGATATCAAGCTATTGGACAAGGATGTATGTGACTATTTTTTCTCTTCGAATATGACAAGCATGTTCATTGGATCTTGATCTAAATCAGTGGTGATGTGTTCTCTCTTTGTTATTGTTTTCCCCCTGTTATACGTCATGTTTCATTTTCTCTGATAAGAAACAGTAATTTTAGCTTAGGATATACTTCTGCAAGTACCCTAATGCTTCTTGCACTCTCTTATATTTATGTTTTCTGCTATATGTGTATCTAAGAAACTAATTCAACATAATTTAACCAGTATAGAAGTTGGTTTGTCCATGCTTACTGATGTATGAATTTAGAGTTTGTTTCTTGGATGTTCTTGTTTGGTTTAAGTTGAAAGAATTGGGAAACTGGGAGGTTTAGAGTTAGCATTGACCCCTAGGTTCCTTTTCTAACAGTCAGCCTTTCTAAGATCCCTTTGAGTTGGATGCCAAAAGCAGTGGAGGTTAAAAGTATTTCTCTCATCTTAGGTTTTACTCTGTGTTAAACTTAATTTTTTTCCATTGTCTGAAAGTAGTCAGGAGGACTGCTAGATTGTTGTCTTTGGAGTTACCCTTATTAGGAGTTTAGATCATAGAGGTTAAGGCATGTCTTGTCCCTAGATTCACTCCGAAGCGGTCACCTTGGAAGGTTTTCCTTGTCATTCTCATTCATCTCCTTATTGTTTCATCCCATACTATCATCTTAAGAGATCCTCTGTTTTAGATGACTAGCCCTTTGAAAGCCTTGGATATTTGAATTGCAAGTAAACCCTTTTATGACCCCATTACCCAATGGTCTCGTGTTTTCTTTGAATTATCTCCCCATTGCCATAAAACCCTTCTCTTCTCATTATTTTACCTTACATTGAACCCTTCTTTCATGTTTCCCAACTAAACAAACAAACAAACAAAAACCCTTGTGCCGTATAACTACCCTAAAAATTTAAATTGAACTTCAAAGATATACATTTCTTTCCTTTCATAGCGAGATCCCTCTCTGGATTCAGGAGAGCTAGATCCTGAGATCCCAAAGTGGTTTGATGTTGTCTTGTCATTTGGTATTTCCAAATCTGCCAAATCACGGGAACCACAACATAATGGTGACTTCCCTGGGGACTTTGAGTTGAAACACTCCTTAAAACATATCTAAGAACTCAAAGAAGACCAATTAGCCTTGATCTGGTAGTTGATCACTGTGGTGGATAGTAAATCTTCTTGAAACACTTTAAACCTTCCACTTGGCGACTCCACAGTTCCTAAATGACCAAAAGACTCCACTGGTGATCAGTAGGCCTGTTGATTATCTTTTTTTTCTCAAGACTCCACTGGGAGACCAGTTTCATTACAACATCATCCATATTAGAAGAAACACATAGGATTAAGCCTCTTTGTTCAAGGATATTTTACCTCTTAAATATTGTTATACTTAACATACTGGCTTCAAGAAAAATCCATACCAGAGCTTATCCTGATCCAAATCCCCCTGAAATAGTTGAAAATCCAGAGAGCATTCTTAGGAATTCTTTCACATCTATGGATCCAACTATTGTCAAATCCATTCATAGAGCTAACTCGACACCTGAAAACCTTGCAGCTCTATCAGATACTCAAGTTGACTTATATTTACCAAGTAATTTACCAAGAGTTAAGTCATTCAGTGGTATAGATCAGACAGACTTTGAGCCTCCAATTTCACCACTGCATAGTGGTCAACACATTGATAAGAGAGAAACCCCTCCACCCACAGCTCTTGATATACATTTCATTCACAACTTGGGTCTCTCTCACCCTAAATCTGCTCAACAGTTTGCTGCTGGTTCAAGCATTTATGTCATTCATATACCTTCTATCCAAGCTAATCCTTCCCCCCCACAAAACACTATCATGGCAGCATGGTATGCTCCCCTAGTGTTGCCACAGCCTTTGGCTCCTTTGCCTAATGACTATCAGTCCAAAGTTCCACATTTCACTAGAAAATAATCTACCACAACTCAACACCATGTAGATAGGATGGAAGATGCTTTTGACTATATGGAGATAGAAGATGAAACTATTAAAATGAGGATCTTTGCTCAAAGTTTAGGAGGAGAAGTAAAAAATTGGTTTAAAGGCTTAGCTCCTAATAGCATCAATGACCTTCCCTCCTTACATCAAGTTTTCATAAACAAATGGGAAATCAAAAGCAACCCTCTCCAAATATTAGCAGACTATAAAAATATCAAAAGAAACCAGGGGGAGAGTGTCCATGGTTACTCTACCAAGTTTAATAGTGTCTATAATTCTCTTCCACCCCACATGAAACCTTCCCAAGGAATGGAATTAGTGAAATATTTTGAAGGCTTTGATGCTGACATGGCTTGTCAACTTAGGGAGAGAGGCTATACAACTCTAGAGGATATGCAAAAATGAGTTGTGAGTTTAGAGGAAAAATTAATTGAATAAAGAGCTAGGATGAGGGCTAAAAAGAAGGTAACCTATAGGGAAGACACCACAGCTTCTACATCTGATCCCAAATATGATGATCTAGCCAAAAACATAAATAGGCTAGAAAGAATGATGGAGAAAATGGTTGTCCAAGTCAGTAATCAGAATAGAAATCAGTCTCAAAACTAGAACCAAAAATTTAGGAGAAACACTCCTCCCAATAAACAAAGGGATTTTGACCAAAAAATCATACCTCCATTCCAAGAGAGTTTTCTTGATGAAGATGAGGCAATAATAGAAGAATCAGAGGGAACCATTATAAACATGGTGGAAGTGGATAACCAAGATCACACCTTTTCCACAGAAGATAACCAGACCTCATACACACATTGGGATGAGGAAGGGTTAGAATCTAAAGACTATAGGTTAGGATTCAAGAATGCCATCATCTAGGTCCGAGAACAATATGAGCTTAGAAGTAAAAAGAACATAGATACTCCCAAACCAAAAACCTCTGAAATCACCATTAAGAAAAGACCTGAAAAGACTCCTAAAGGGACTACTGAAAGTAACAAAACAACAACTGAGAGTTCTGTAAAAAACAAGGACAAAGACATCCAAACCATTGATAAACCAATTCAAGAAACCAGCAACACTAGCATTGCAGCTAATGCCCCTGAAAAAACAGTTTCAACCAATGTACACAGTGAAATCAGCAAGCTGATTTTGCCAATAAAACAATGACCAACAAGACAGAATTTAACATTTCAAAGAGTCAGTCTCCTTTCAATCTAGAAAGTGAGATTTCCAAAATCAAAATTTATGTTCCTCTCACTGAGTTTCCACCCAAGATGCATATAAATGTCAAATTTTGAAAGCTTTGAACTTAGGAGAAAATAGTGACTCTGTCAACTTAAATGATGATCAACCAGCTCTCTTGTTTGGCCCAAAAATTGAAGGGAAATTTCAGGAAGGGGTAGTGCCTCCTTTCTATATCAATCTGAACATCCATGAAAAAATCCTACATAATGCTATGCATGACTCAGGGGCTTCACAAAACCTCATGCCAAAGGTGATCATGGAAAAATTAGGCCTAGAGATAACCAGAACTTATAAGGATTTATATTCTTTTGACTCTAGCAGAGTGAAGTGTTTGGGCCTTATTAAAGATCTTTGTGTGAATTTGACCCAAATCCCAGCCAAATGCATGGTAATGGATGTAGTAGTGGCCGATGTACCTCCTAAATATGGCATTGTTGCTATCAAGATCATGGGGTGCCAAGCTACAAGGTACAATGCAAATGGACATGACATATGCCACAATCCCTATTTTCAGCCAGCTTAGAAGATTATATAGGGAAGCACACATGAAATTCATGGTTAGAAGCCCAAAGAAACCTAAAAATTCCCCTCTTTACTCTATCCACACATATATAGACTCTTTTATCCTTTACAATGATTAGTTTATAGATGAACAAGAGCTAGAGAAAAGAAGCTTAAACAATAGAGTAGAGGCCACAAATCTTAACATAATGGCAGCTCTGAACACAGAGGAAAAGAAAGGAGAAACATCTCAACAATCTGCAGAATTAGAAAATCAGAACCAAGACTGTAGAGAGAAATTTTCCCATCAGCCTACTAACCTCAATAAACAAGAAGACATTAAGGGTGAAATTGATAACAAATCTGCAAACAACCCTTTATGGAGCTTGAATTTTGACGGGTCTTGTACTAAAAGGAGTGCAGGAGCTGGGGTATTTTTTCACAATACTGAAAACAATTATGCTGAGAGTCATGCCTTAAAGCTATATTTCAAATGCACAAACAACATAGCAGAGTATGAAGCTCTCCTCTCAGGACTGCATCTATTGAAAAAACTAGGAGCTAAGAGGATAGTTGTCCATGGAGACTCAGAACTAGTCATCAAACAAGTAAATGGAGAGTACACTACTAAACAACCTAGATTAAGGTCATATAGGAATGATGCCATGGATCTTTTGAAAACATTTGTAGAATATGAGCTTGTGTTTGTCCCTAGAAGTCAAAACATACTTGAAAATGGATTGGCCTGCACTACTAGTTCATATCAGAGACCAATTAGTGACAAACATATCATTGTTCAAACACAATATAAACCAGCAGTACCAGATAATGAAAAATATTGGCAAGTCTTTTAGGGTGACAAACAGATAGAGGATTTCTTGCTTTGCAGGAATGAGTTTGAATTACCTAATTCAGACTCTAATTCCAATGAAAACTGTATGGATAAAGAGCCCCTTGATGAAGAAAAATGATCCCCTACTGCAAAAATAAACTTGATGACGACATAATTTGATAAACAAATAGAAGAATACATGAAAACAGATAAAGAAGGAATAGAGGTGTTGCAGTCCAAATACAAAAGCATACCAAGAGGACTAGAACCCCTAAAGGACCTCCTTTACTTTAATGATGTGGCAAAGAAGCCCACTATAGAACACACCAAATCTAACATTAAATAATGTAATATAGGCAGCAAAGACAAGCCTAAAATGATCACATTATCTAAAACTCTGCCAGCCCATATCAATCAGAAATACATTGATTTATTTAAAGAGTTTGCTGATGTTTTTGCTTGGAGTTATGAAGATTTGAAAGCCTATGACTCAGAGATCATCCATCATAAGATTCCATTGAAAGAAAACCAAAAACCTTTCAAGCAAAAGTTGCACAGAATTAACCCTATACAATTACCCCTGGTAGAAAAGGAAATCAAAAAAAATTATGAGGCCAGAATCATAGTCCCTGTGAGGTTTTCATATTGGGTATCTAACCTTGTGGCTGTAAAGAAAAAGACAGGAGAAATAAGGTTGTGCATTGATTTTAGAAACTTAAACAAAGCCTCCTTGAAAGACAATTACCCCTTGCCCAAAATGGAACACATCCTACAAAGGGTAGTTGGTTCTAGGAGGATTTCTCTGTTAGATGGCTTTTGAGGGTATAACCAAGTCTTAGTACTCCCAGAAGATCAACTTAAAACAGCCTTCACCACTCCTTAGGTCACTTTCATGTATGTGAAAATGCCTTTTGGATTAATGAATGCTGGGGCCACCTTCCAAAGAGCCATGGACATTGCATTCTCAGAGGAAATAGGCCACTTCATTGTAATTTACCTTGATGACATAACAGTTTATTCCAAAACTGATGAAGAGCACCTTAAACATCTAAGAAAAGTCTTTGAGAAATGCAAAAGGTATGGGCTATCTTTAAATCCCAAAAAGACTGTGTTTGGTCTCCAAGAAGGTAAACTTATTGGTCATATTATATCTAAAAAAGGGATTAAAATAGACCCAAAAAGAGTTGAGGGAATATTTCAGATTAGCCACCCAAGGAATATCAAGGAATTGCAGTCCTTTATTGGGAAGATTAATTTCTTGAAGAGGTTTATACCCAATCTAGCAGAACTCCTTAGAAACATGAAAAATATGCTCAAGAAAGAGGTAGGAGTTAAATGGACTCCAGAAGCCAAAGAGTCATTTGAATTGGTAAAACATGCACTCACCCAAGCACCAGTCCTAATCAGCCCTGATTTTTCTAAAGACTTCCTCATATTCTCTTTTGCATCAGAACATACTGTGGATGCTGTCCTATTGCTGAAAAATCCAGAGGGACAAGAGCAGCCAATTGCATGTTTTAGCAAAGCATTGAGAGATGCACCTCTAAAATATAACATTATGGAAAAACAGGCTTATGCTTTGGTAAAGAACTTAAAGGATTTCAGAGTGTATATCTTACATTCCCATATTATTGCCTTTGTGCCTAACATGGTGGTGAAAGACATTTTGTTACAAGATCTAGATGGCAAGAGAGGAAAGTGGTTTGCTGTGATACTAGAGTATGATTTGGAGATCAAACCCACTAAATTCATCAAGGTCAAGGCTTAGCACAATTAATGGTTGAATCTAACTTACAAGCCCTTGACATTAATATGGTAGATGCTTTGGATGAACATGAAGGATTACCAGCTCCCATTGTAGAAGAACAGTTCCAAAACTCACCTTGGTATGCTAATATCTTGTATGTGATTGTAAATATTAATGCTCCTCTTGATTTATCAAAGACAAAGGCAAGGTTTTTAAAGTTGAAAGCTTTAAATTATTGCATTTTAAATGAATGTTTATATTGGAAAAATGAAAAGGGTTTATTGCTTAAATGTTTTCCTGAAGTTGATGCAGAGAGAATTAAACATGAGTTCCATGAAGGAGAGTGTGGAGGCCATCTCTACTGGAAAACCACTGCCAATAAACTCCTTAGAGCTGGCTATTACTGGCCCACCCTATTCCAAGATTTCCAGAAGATGATAGTTGCATGTTACAAATGCCAAATTTTTTAGGGCAAAAGAAAACTCCTTCCTCTACCCTTACAACCAATCACTGTTGAAGCTCCTTTTCAATAGTGGGGCCTAAATTTCATAGGGAAAATCCATCCGGATTCATCTTCTCAACATAGATGGATACTCACAGTCACTGAATACTTCACCAAATGGATAGAGGCCATCCCTTCTAAGAATGCCACAAACTCTGTTATTATAAAATTCCTTGAAGACCATATCCTATCTAGATTTGGCTGCCCTAGGAAAATTATACTGATAATGTTGCTGCATTTGGTTCCAAAAAGATGATTGATTTTTTTCATAGGTATCAGATTGCACTTGGTCATTCTACTGCTTATTACCCTCAAGGTAATGGGCTGGCAGAATCATCAAATAAAATTTTGGTGACCATCATCAAGAATCTTCTTGAAGATAATAAAAAATCATGGCACAACAAGTTAGTGCATGCTTTATGGGCAGACAGGTTGACAACAAATAAATCCATTGGAATGTCTCCTTATCAGCTTGTTTATGGAGTAGATGCAGTGTTCCCTACCAGTTTGGGTGAACCAGTGATAAAATTAGTCCAAGAAATATTGTCAGAAGAAGACAACATGGTAAGGAGGATCAATCATACCATACATCTCCAACAGATAAGAGAAGAAGTCTACAACAGAGCTCAGAAAGTGCAAGAGAACATCAAAAAGTTGTTTGATAAGAGAAAAAAGGCCTGTGATTTCAAGATTGGGGACAAGGTACTAAAATGGGACTCTAGAAGGGAATATAAGGGTAAGCATGGTCCCAATGGATTTTTTCTGCGAGAATTAGATGGTACAGATCTGTTTGGGGGTCATGTCAATCGCAATATGCTCAAGCATTACTACTGCTGAAGTTCGAATTAAAATTTTTCACTTCCATTGTAAATACCATTGCTTTGTTTTGTTTGGAAAAAGGAAAAAAAAAAAAATACAAGAATAAAGGTTCATACAAGCTCAAATATTTAACCTATATAAAAAAAGAATTGCTCAAATTAGATCAAAACTTGAGCCAGAGAAAGAGGAAAGAGGCTGGTTCTAACATGCTCAAAACTTGAACCAGCAAAGAAGAAGAAATGGCTCCAACAAGGTCAAAATCAGAGCTGAAATGAAGAAAAATGTGACTCTAATAAGCTCAAAACCTGAGTCACAAGAAAAAAGAAGGATGCTTTAAAGTTTCAAAATTTCAAGCCTTCAGAATTTTGGTTTAAATTTCCTACAAAGTTTCAATTCATGGGCAGTCTGTCTTTATGCCATGGACCCACAGCAAACCAGACAGTCTAATCCTGGTTTGGCTGTGCTTCAATTTCTGTTTTAGAATGTAGAGAATGAAATCTGCCAAATAGTTTAATCCTAGCAGATATTAGTTTAGGTAGAGAAATTTATGAGTCCATCTGTTTAATATGGTCTCATGGAGAAATAAGGGTAGAATTAGATTATTTTTCTACTTTCAATAAAAAATAATGATGAAGAAGTTCTGCAAGTCTAAATGCACCTTGAAGAAAAAATGTTAGGACAGTAGGATGGGTAAGTAGATTGTTTGGGGAGTATTGCTACTGATATAATGATTTCACTTGTGTAGCAGTTGATCAAAAAGAAAAGAAAGACGGTCAAGTACCAGGAATCTGGCCTACTTCCAAAGACTATTTCTGATATTCTTGACACCTTCAAGAAGATGCCATCCCCATGTGGAGCCACTGTTAGCCACCTATAAAAATTTGGTATAGAAACCAGGTGGCTAAGTATGTTTCTAAGTCTTTCATAGAAACATTTCCCTTGAAAATATATCATTCCTAAAGCCTTCATGTGTTTTCTGTCCTTTGAAGAAATCCTCACTGATGTTTCCATTGAAAAGCCCTGCTATTTTGTGAAATAGACTGCTTTAAAAAGGCCTCCATTTTCTCCATTTCATTCCCACAAAATCCCCATTTTTCATTCATATTCCCTCCACAAAACCCCTCTGTGATCCTTCATTTTGACCTCTAAACCGTCCTAAATCACTTTTAAACCATGTATTTCCCTCTATTTGGTTTAAAAAATCATCCCTTTCATCTATCAGAACCCTTCATTTGGCTTAAAAATTCCTGTTTTTAGGCCTAAAACATCCCTTTTGGATTATAAAGTTTCTTAGCCCCCGAGGGCTTATTCCATTTAGCCCCTTCCTCCATACGTCCTACAACCCTGCAATCGGGCGCTAAACTATCTTAGAAACCTTTCTGAACCCCTGCTTTCCTTATAATTTCCTCTTTCCTGACATTTTGGTATAATTAAATCTAGACCGTTGATCTACACAGATCAAAGGCCATCAGGCCATCAGCCCCCTCCCATCGCATCACAAATATTCTTCCCATCGCAATCAGCAATCACAAATTCCCTATATCCTTTCCCTTTTCCTCCTCCAACGCCGATCCTCCGATCTAATCTCGACCGTCCATTCCCATAGATTTGACAGCTGAGATACAATCGCACTCCACTCATGAGCCCATCACTTGCACCTGACGATTTGATCTAGACAGTTGAATCCACAAGAACCAATGGCCAGTGTTCAATCGCGCTCCGCTCATAGGCCCTTCGTCATCACCCTGCCGATTAAATCTCCACCATCGATCATCCTTCAGATCGGACGGACCTCGCATAATCACACATCGCAAAATCAAAGGCCCAGTGCTTTGGCCTCTTTCTGTTTCTCCAATGTGATTTAATCTCAGCCGTTCATTCCCTCAGATCCAACAACTGGTGCTTAATCGCATAACACCAACACAGTCTTCCCTTCTTTTTTTCCTCCGATGGCCTGATTCCCCGATTTGATCTAGACCGTTAAATCCACAAGAACCAATGGCCAGGATCTCATCGCACCCCACATTTTCCTTTTTCCTTTTCACTGTTCCGTTGATCACCAATTAGATCTCCGCCGTCCATTCCTATAGATCCGACGACTCCCATCTCTCCGCTCACTCACTTACCCCGACTTCCTCTCCTCCTTATCTTTTAATCTCAACCGTCCGATCCGCAGATCTAACGGTCCTAACTAAATCCCACCACACCTTCTGCCCATGCATATAACCTTACATCGCATTCATTCCGCACCATCAAATCCTTCGCCCACGATCCAATGGCTGAAAATGTTTTTCGCATAATTTTTGCACCCAGGGTTTAACATTTCAGAAAAACGCGAAATGGGCGGTTTTAGACTTCCATGTGTTAGATGTTGTAGGGAATCGCGTTTTTTTGGGAATTTCCACTTTCCCCCTTTTTTTGCACGAATACCACTCCGGTTTTCCACCTTACCCCATCCACAATGTGATTTCGGGTTTAATCATAGCCGTTGATTTGCTTTAATCTAACGGCCCACATTACGTCATGAACCTGTTTCACTCACCATTCATCTGTTTTCCTAATGACTCCATCCATAGATCTCCGCCGTCAATTATTCTAATCGAACGACCCCCATTTAATCTCACCCCATCCTTTCTCCATTCACCCAAATGACTTCATCGACTAATCTCAACCATAGATCACCGATAATTGGTCTAATCCAACGTTCCATAATTCACCTCACACTCAATCTTCATCAGACCTGTTTTTTCGCTTTCTGCCATGTTTTTTAGCCAATTTCTCACTGCATCCATGATTTCCTTCACTGCTCCTCCATCCTCCACGAGCCTTTGAAACAATCCTTCTCACTCCCACAGGTTTTATTTTAATGAGTTTATTGTGTTTTGCAGGTTTTCAAAAGGTGATAAGCCATACTGTCACTGCAGTCACAGTCAGGGTGATTTAGAGCACAGAAAGACATTTCCAAAGCCAAAATATCACAAAGGAGACATCCCTGGAGGGTTTAAAGCACGTTTTACTGAAATATCAGTGTCAATAACCTTGATTCAAACCCTCCAGCACCTTCCATAACCTGTATATTCACCAAACACGGTCGGAAGCAGCAGAAAAGAGTATCATAAGGTAAATCAAAGGATTAATGCATGATATTGAGGACTAAGAGGCCTAATCCACAGTTACAGACACAAAGGATACAGTTCAATGACCGAATATGATCTAGGAGGCTTAATGAAGCCTAAAGCACACATAAAAGTTATATCAGTGCTTTCATATTAGCAGAGTGTTCTTTTCTTAAGAAAGGACAAGTTCCCACGGCATTTCCTATTCCACATCGAGCCCATAACAGTTATTATTCTGATAGAAAGCTCCTGGAATTGTCAGTGCATTAGTTAAAAAGCATGGAAGACCTGAAAGGAAAATTTTCATCCTTTCTTGTCTCAGAGTACAAACAGAGTACTGCAGCCAGAGAAGTACTTCAAAGAACATACCCAGGGAGTTAATATCAATCTGTCGAAGACCCCTATTTCATCTAAAGGGTACTAAAAGTCAATGTAAAGATATTAAGACAGAATGGGCTTCATAGATGCCTCTCCCTCTATTTTAATGAATCATTTAAGTTCTATCTACCACGACTATCACTCTTTCATCTATAAGAACTCACAAGAAATACATTGTAAATTTTGGTTGATTGGATATTGTAAAATTACTGATTGTAAGTTGTTTTACTGAGTTAGAGTTCTGTGAGTAGTAGTTGTAAATAGGCCGGGAGATGATTTTTGGTTGATATCAAGCCATTGGACAAGGATGTATGTGACTGGTTTTGCTCTTCTAATATGACAAGCATGTTCATTGGAACCTGATCTAAATCAATGGTGATGTGTTCTCTCTTTGTTATTGTATTTCCTCTGTTATACATCATGTTTCCATTTCTCTGACAAGAATAAGTAATTTTAGCTTAGGATATACTGCTGCAAGTACCCTAATGCTTCCTGCACTCTCTTATCTTTATGTTTTCTGCTATTTGTGTATCTAAGAAACTAATTCAATATAACTTAACCAGTATAGAATTTGGTTTGTCCATGCTTACTAATGTATGAATTTAGAGTTTGTTTCTTAGATGTTCTTGTTTGGTTTCAGCTGAAAGAATTAGGGAACTAGGAGATTTAGAGTTAGCCCTGTCCCACTAGGTTCCTTTTCCAACAGTCAGTTTTTCTAAGATCCCTTTGAGTTGAATGCCAAAACTAGAGAAGGTTAAAAGTCTTTCTCTGATCTTAGATTTCAGTCTGTGTTAAGCTTAAATGTTTCCTATTGTCTGAAAGTAGTCAGGAGGACTGCTGGATTTTTGTCTTCGGAGTTAGCCTCATTAGGAGTTGGATCATAAAGGTTAAGGCATGCCCTATCCCTAGATTTACTCCGAAGTGGTCACCTTGGAAGGTTTTCCTTGTCATTCCCATTCATTTCCTTATTGTTTCATCCCACACTATCATCTTAAGAAATCCTCTGATTCAGATGACTAGCCCTTTGAAAGCCTTGGATATTTGAATTGCAAATAAACCCTTTTATGACCCCATTGCCCAATGGTCTTGTGTTTTCTTTGAATTGTCACCCCATTGCCAAAAATCCTTCTCTTCTCTTTCTTTTACCTTATATTGAATCCTTCTTTCATGTTTCCCAACTAAACAAACAAAACAAAACATAAACCCTTGTGCCCTATAACTAGCCTAATACCTTAAATTGAACTTCAAAGATATACATTTCTTTCCTTTCGTTGAGAGATCCCTCCTCTTGGATTCGATGGGGCTAGATCCTCGGATCCCAAAGTGGTTTGATGTTGTCTTTTCATTTGATATTTCCAAATCTTCCAAATCACATGAACCGAAAAAATATGGAAAATCAATTGATTTATCAATGTCATTAAGCTCATTAAAACATAAAATAGTGACGGGCTTGTCGATCCTTGCTTGAAATCAATTTCATTTCATCGCTAGAATCGTTAAATTATTAAATAGCAATGTCTTCGCCCGAAGGGTTGAATTATAGATCAAGCAAATGTTATCCTCCTCAATCTTGTTAAAAAATAAAGAGGTACTAGTCGATAAATGAACGGGGAAAATTTGGGAAAGTGAACAGAACTTTTTTGGGTAGCAGGTGGCTCTTGAACATGACACTTCACTCCATCACCATGACTATTTGGGTTGGTTAATCTTCTTGACAGTTCATTCGTACCTATGGTTCATCATGCCTTCACTTCAGTTATAGGTCAATGCTGCCAACTCATCTCAGTGTCGCCGATATGTTCAAGAGAAGTCATCCAGCGAATACTCATCCTTCTGCAATACTCATAAACCTTCATTCTCATGACCGTCATCGTTGAAAATTTCTATATAAAATCATACCTTTGTCTCTGAAATCAGTAACTCGCATTTCACAATAATGTGGCTTCTTGTTGACGACAAATCATTATCTAGGAAGTTCACTTAGAAACATTATGTTCCAGTACCATGAGGATTGTTACAGCATTGACAAGATCCTCGCTTCCAGACTTTTGACCGAAAGATTTTGTTTGGCGTTCGACATCAAATCATCTATCACGCCTTACGAAATGTACTATAGTACCTTGAGGGCCATTGACATCAATGGTGGTTCTCTCACGTTTGTTAAAAACTCACATCATTGGTTGGTAATCAAACGATGTCTTACCATGTTCTACTACAAATCATATATTTGCATGGCTAGACTTGTACCCGAATGATCGAGTGAACGATATAAGAATACCCTGGATCTAGTTTCATCTATCCAGGCTGCGATTTCAGGATTGTTGTACACATCATCTGTATAGTGACCTTACATACAGATCGCCATCCGAACATGGGCCTATATCTGTAGGCATGTATGTATTGGGCAACATTCCAATGTAGATGACTTTATGAATGATGTACATGTTATTAGATTGTTTATGTGTTGAACATGGGAATGCCTACCCTCAAAAATTATGATCAAGAGGATATATCATGATGTAATGTATTGTAATATTGATGCAGGTCACCACTCCGCTTCATCTCTAGCCCATCACAGTGTAAAGCATCTCAATCAAAATATTGTTATTATTATTCTAAATTCATGCTTTATGGGGGAATTTGTTATAGGTCAATTTAGGCATAATTCTCAATGACCTGGTTAATTGGACATCATCTCTAGGACCAATGAATAGGGTCTATCATCCCCTATCATTTTAGTTGCTACATGCCCTAAGATAAAGAACAAGACAAATCATTCATGACTTTCATCTACAAGGTTTCCAAGTTTTGAAGTTTATAGTATATCATATGAGAGCTCATCAACACTGCCTCTAAAGGGACTAAGAGTGTTGCATATGCAAGTAGCCCCATTCAAGGCTACTCTGCAAAGCACTTCCCGACACTCATAGGTGTGTTGGTCACATTGGGAGTGAGATTATCATTGTTCCAGAATCTCCACTTGGCCAGTGCCTTCTAGAAGAGTTCACATCTGTCAAACTTTGAATCCATGTGTCCATTTGACCTCTACAATATTGGGAACATGTCTTGCCTATTATTGGAAATTCATTGATTGTAAAACTACCTTCTACTCCTCTATAAATTGAGCACAGATCTTAGTGTTTGTTAAGGAAGAATATGATTAGAGAAATGTTTGTGGAATTTCAACCGAGGAGTTGATTTGTGTAACATGCTGCTAGAGATATCTACATTGTGATCAGGCTGGGATGTTATTGGAGATGGTCACTTCAAATCAATCATTGGGTTGTAACCTACCCTTCTATCCATTAACAAATATTGTTGCTTACTTTCCCACATATGTATCTGTATAAGCTCATGTTTTCCATATTATGAATTCTTATCTGATGTATATGGTTTATGTTTCATTGATTTAACTAAATAGCTTGAATAGACATCTATATTATTGCTATATTTTGTTGTTTAGTGTTCATATTTGCAGGAAATATTTTCGGACATCTAGCTTGGATTTAAAGCTACAGCAAGAGCGATAGAATGAGAATAGGAAGTGGTTGGACTCCAAGTAAGTTCTTTGATCTGTTCTGTGTGTCTATTTACAGTTAGGAAAAGTAGTCACAAAGTCTTTAATCTATTGTTCTAGATAAGCACCTGTCTAGGGAAGAATGTTTTATCCTTAATTCATAATTCCACATAACAAAC
>JAXQQM020088873.1:0-22147 GCA_034641835.2 Pinus albicaulis
ATGTAAGATTCCAAACAATAAAAATTTGGATAGATATAAAACATCTTAGTGTTCTCATTTAATACAATCTTTCATCAAGAACCAGAACACAAAAAATGCATCCATTTATTTATATTATTATTATTCACTAAAAGTAAAATACATGCCTAGACCATAAAATCCTACAAATGACAAGCACAGCTGCTTGACAATGACAAATATAAGAAATTGAAGCCCACTTGTGAATACTAGATGGATTCACCACATAAACATCACCGCGGGGTTTTCGTCTCGGAATCAATAATAAAGCTGGCCAGGCTAGGTTCTCAACCCAAACACAATAATATAGATAATCCAGAATGCTCTAAATGCCTAGCTTCTCTCCCCTTTTATAGGCTTGATGGGTCAATACCAACAATAAATACCATGGGTCAATACAAGAAATACCATGGGTCAATACCATGGGAAAATACCACGGTAAGTACCATGGATTGATTCTATCCACTTTGACTGGATCAAGAAAGGGAATATTACAAATCCTCCCACCCAAAGATTGCTTGTCCTCAAGCGATCCACTTCTATCCACAACAGAAGCATTTGTACATTAAGATGTGGTGATCCCATAACTACAGCCTTCCATGTTAATAGTCTCAATGGATCCTTCGATAATTGGATCCCAAACAATCCTTTCCCCAATGGATTCTCCTGAATCCCAATGCCACCTAAATCCTGGGACTTGTGGGTTATGGTACCATTTCAGCCTTCCATCACTGCCCGCACCAAAGGGCTCAAGCTGCAATATACCCTCAGCTGTGAGTATCCTCCAAAGAATCAACCTATCGATAGAATACCAACTCATAATCTCTTGCCAATCCATACTTGGGGAGGGATGAATATCTGCAAATCTAGTATGTTGATGTTGTTCGATGCTCAATTCATGCTTCTCTACTTGGTTACCCAACATGATGCAATTGGAGAACTCTTCCCTTCTCTTCCCAATGTATAAAGGTGGGTTGTTGATGTTGCAAGATTTATCTATGTATTCCTGTAGAGGGTTTCAACATCATATTAGCCTTGTCGAGCTATTCAACATACCCCTATGAGTTCCTCAATTTTTCTGTTCTCTTGTAAGGCAGTGTCTCGGACTGTCCAGACTTTCTGCTTCAACAACATAAGATCTGTCTTGAAATGCTTGATCCTTTCTCGAAAGTCTTCTACTGGAAATTCTGGTGTCGTGCTGACTGTCTCTGTATCTGTTTGCACCCGATGCCCAACGACCACGTCTTCAACTTGAGCCTTTGACCAACTCTCTAGGAATGGTCCATTTTGCACATTATGTTTTTCATGTTGCTCCTCGTGATCATACTCATCATGCTGGTTCACTATGGGTGGATCATCACTCAAATATCCCAAGTCTCCTTCACTTATGGAGACCATCTGTTCATCCCTTTCAACTGTCGAACATGAATGCATTGGTAGAATTTTATGTATACGTGATTTTTCATATTATTTATGGATATTCACCTGGGAATCTACGAACTCCATTGTATAGGAGTCTACCTCATCGATATCATTAGGTAGAATTCCCTCATGAACTTCCAAATGCTTGTCGTCCTGCAAGCCTCCCTGAATAATGTCACGATGTTGCTCATCATCCTGAAGATCAATAGACCCATCTACAAAATATTTCCCATGATTTGAAGTAATCTCTTCTTGTTTTATCTTTGTTTCCTTCTTCTTATCACTTGGACAGGAATGGTTAAGGGCCCAAGGTCCCTTGCAGATAAAGCATAGTCCTCTCCTCCTTATTTCATTCTTGCTGCTGATTTTGTTCTTGCTTTGATTATCATTTTGGTCTATGGAGATATGGCTACTTAAAGGACCATATAACCTCACTAGTACATCAAGGATTTTTTGGTTGTTTTTCAAAATTTCTTCAAGACGGTCCATCTTCTCCCATACCCAAACAGGAATATATTAATTTTTCATAGGAAGATTTTGTCAATCATGCCTTCAAATATTTTCACAAATTTAACCCACACACTTATAAATGATTTTCCCTTCACTTATGTCTCCCAATAAAAATAATTTACTGAAAAATAAAAATCCAACTAGGGTGATAAATATCACCGAAGTGAGAAATGTTGGCTAGGGTGAAAAATAAATTTCACCGAAGTTCCTTGCATAAAACTCTCAAGCTGGAAGGATGCACATCTCTGATACCACTGTAAGATTCCAAACAATAAAAATTTTGATAGATCTAAAACATCTTAGTGTTCTCATTTAATATAATCTTTCATCAAGAACCAGAACACAAGAAATGCAACCATTTATTTATATTATTATTCACTGGAAGTAAAACACATGCCCAGACCATAAAATCCTACAAATGGCATGCACAACTGCTTGACAATGACAAATATAAGAAACTAAAGCCCACTTGTGAATCCTGGATGGATCCACCACTAATATGGTTCGTGTACAAAAATGGCACCCTTTTGTAATGATGCTTGATAAAATGAAAAACTAGAGTAACATACTTCTTAATATATGGAAAGAATGCCATAAAATAATATGAGCATAAACTTGATTATAATACCCATATCCAGAAAATCCATAAAGGTGCATGATTAAAATATCCATAAACTCCATAAGCATAAAGGTGCATACGATGTATTATAAATCTCCATTTAAATACAAATAAATGGACTTCAAGAGAACACTTTATTACTATTCAGCCCAAGGTAGTTTGACCATGCGTGAAGGGCGGGCAATCACATGGTAAAGTGGAATCGTGAGCTTGGCACGATATTAACACATAAAATTAAAATGATGCACAATTCTCTCTTTACTAAAGAAATAAAATAAACTAAACCAACTAGGGTGATCAGAGAAACCACCGAAGTTGGGTTTGCTTACTAGGGTGAGATTCTCGAATCTCACCGAAGGAAGCCTGAGGATCTCACCTGAAATCCTCTATTGAAAACTCGCTCGAGCCCTCAAAAATATCACAAAGAAAGATCCCAATTTGTTTTTTCCATGAGTTTCTCTCATTC
This sequence comes from Pinus albicaulis, assembly GCA_034641835.2. Lineage (NCBI taxonomy): Eukaryota > Viridiplantae > Streptophyta > Pinopsida > Pinales > Pinaceae > Pinus > Pinus albicaulis. Next base: position 3,036 of record JAXQQM020088873.1, read on the forward strand.
GTCCTCCTCTTTTTATATACGGGCTACTTAGAAAAACCATGGGAAAATACCATGGGTCAATACCAACAATAAATACCATGGGTCAATACAAGAAATACCATGGGTCAATACCATGGGAAAATACCACAGTAAGTACCATGGATTGATTCTATCCACTTTGACTGGATTAAGAAAGGGAATATTACAAAAGACTAGATAATGATATACTTAAAGCCAGATTCATGAGGATGGATAAGGATCATAAGACTTTCCTAGTTCTCCAAAAATCCTTGGAGAAATTAAATTAAATATAACATTTTAAATTAGAGATAAAAATCTAAAAAGTTACCCCAGTAAAGAGGAAAGTTACTGGGAAGAGGTGGAATAAAACTAGAAAGAGGAAAAGCTAGTTTTAAAGTACTTTTGTGGAAGAAACAAAAGGAAAGCCTAGGAAAAAAGGAAAACAACATCCTGATTAACTGGACGAAGTTAAGGAAACAATTTTATGGGAAAGCAGGCTTAAATAAGCAGATTCAGGATAAACAAGAGGTTATCTATGGTTGGAGGAATTGATCTCTACTCGGGGGGAGCTGTTGAGAAAGATCTCAAAGGTTGGGTGGAAACTAGTCTACCTTAATTGGTATGTATCAGTTAATTTCATATTAACTTAGAATATTAATATTTTTATCCTTATTATAGTGAAGTAAAATTTGTAGAATTGTACTTGGTTAAATCTATTCACGAGTAGTTTTGTGCATTTAACAGAGTAGACTATAATAAATATAATAGTCCTCCACATGGTTGTGCAGATAAGAACCTGAAGAGTACCAACTCTCAGAATGTCTAAACCTTGATGAAGGTTTAGATCTGAGGTTAGGTGAATCTCAAACAATTATTACTAATTAATATTATTGTCTTAATATTATTTTGCAAATCAGTAAAGCATATCAGCAAGCTACTATGAAAGGGAAATAAATCGGCATGAAAGATAATGTGGAATTAGTACAGTCAAAAAAATTCTTATGCTGTAGTATAATTGGACCAAGTAATATATGCACTGAGATATAATAGACAGAAAGGGAAATATCTTTTCAGGAAGAACTCATAAATTATTTCAATAATTTAAATAACAAATTTAAGAAAGTATTATATAACAGTTCAAAAATAACTGCATGAAAAGAGAAAGAAGTCTGTTCCACACATTACATATTCATGTTTTATAATTGTATAAGTCCATAGAGTTACACAGTTCAAATTAAATCTGAGTATGACAAAATTATAAAAATTTGGGAACTCTATCCCATGTAAAACAAACTGTGAAGTCTCTCTGCAAATTATGCAGAGATTGCATATAAGAAAGCCCAAGTGGGTTACCATACCAACCTAGAGAGAAACAATCCATAGTTTATGATTGAATAGAAAAGGCTAATGGCCCTATACAAGACTAGTAAAAATATGGATAGTACCTACATAGAACAGAAGCTAGGAACTAGTTCTAGTTCAGGCATGAAAATATAAAAAGAAAACAAAATAGATTTTAAACCCAAAAGAGGGATAAGGAAGCACCTTACATACAATGAGGGAACATCCAACATGTAAAAACCAAAAAAAATTAATTATTACAGTGAATAATGACTTTTTTACATATCTCTAAAAATAAAAAGTATTAAGTAAGTTAGCGAGATAAATGCAAATATAAATAGTGGCAATACTTAGATAAGAGGGGATTTAAAGAATAGGAATTAAATATAAAAATTGTGTGATCATGAGGATTTTACCATAATGATTTAATGAAGGCAATACCGCCTAAAATCATGGAGGAGGAGAAATCGAAAGACCTCAAGGTAACATGAGACTAAATCTAGTATTCTAGAGTAAGGAGAATACGTTTCCAAACCAAGTTTAAAAGAAAGCTCCTATGTAATGCATAATTCCCAATTTTGCATTTGGAAAGATAGAAATACATTTCTCAAAGGACATTGGAAAAAAGTTACCAAAGAAATTATTAAAGGCCACGGGATCCAGTTAAAAACATGTAAGGGTTTCAGAAGACTGAGTTAATAAGACACGGTGATAGTATCAAATTTAAAGTATATAAGGGAGAGCTAATAGAGAATACATATGTATATTACCTGGAAAAATTGGTGAAACCATAAGTGGAAAACCACTCGTACCTAAATAGAAAACGTGAAGAAATTCCAGGGCTTCAATTATCGATATGATAGACATAAATGGTTACTAAAAATATATACATTCAAATAGTAAACAAATTATTTTGGACTATACGTAGATTAAGTAGTTTTCCAAATTTAATTCATAAACGACCACGTAAGGAAAAGAGCGCATTGAGAAATGCCATAACCACATTGAGAAATGAATGCCTGATGGACTTACTGGTCTAAGTGCGATTTTGTTAAATCACTATGCACGATAATTCAACGGGGAAGAATGCTATTGGATGGGAGAGGATTCCAACACGAGTAAATCTATTTAGACAAGCGAGAGCATTAGAATATAATGCCGAATTTCACAGTTAAGCTAGTTACATCATATGAAGAAACTCTAAGGTTGAATCCTAGAGTATATAATAACCAGGGAATGACATCCTCGGTATAAAAATGTGCGTTGAAGCATAATCCTCTCAGAAAAATTGAGACAACCAAACCAGGAACTATATAACTAAGAATAATTATGAATATAAATAGAAATACAATGCAGAAGGTGCGTAAGTACAAGTTTTAATAGTGCTACCTAAGAAACGTGTGTAGGGGATACAAGCGCATTCCCGACAGTGAAGCCGGAAGGAGTCCTCAACTCATCCCTGAATGAAATTCCATATCACAATGAAACTACGAATTTAAAATGATGGGTAAGTCACTAATAGAGTTTCGAAATGCGCAAGTAAATAAATGGATTCCTTCTCTGAGAAAATGACAGAGTCCATACCTATGACAACGTATTCTTTAGCAATGCTGGAGAAGAAACTCACAAGAGATACCTCAGAGGAAAAAGCCCCAATCTCATACGAAAATGATTAAACAAGAAAATAAAAGCCCTAATGACAAACAAATATTCATCGTCCATATGTACGCAATCTAACGGTGGAACAATTCCCGTGGATTGTAGATTTAAATCAACTCCGGACAAGCCATGTGATCAAGTACCAACAAATTAATGAATCACGATCCTGAGATAAATTGTATGAATAAAGTTGCTGTACATGGATACCGAGAACATATTGAATTAAATCATCTTAAATACCAGATCGGGGTTGGATCCGAAGACATATTCAATGCTGGTGACGTGGATCACTCACCTGGACTACCATATGTTAACTTAAGAGTATGCTCTAAATACATTGGAAGATATTAAAAGGGTTACATGTATGGAGTCAATATATGTATTGTTTAAGTGAGTAAAATGGAATACGATAATGAATCTATACAATTCTTAGACTATGAATTTATATGCGTTCAATTGTGGGTTAAAAAGAAATTGGAAGGTCAAACCCATATAAATATAACTTGAAACCTTAATAAATATTTCATATAAGCATTTTAAATCTATGGGAAAACTTTTGTCCTATAGAGTGAAGTCAAAATAAGGTAAACTCCCTTATGATGACATATATATGCATATGTCCACAAAGGTAGTAATGGGGTATAAATTTTAATGTAAAGTTAGATCCATGTGTATGTGGGTGAGGATGAGTTTTGAAAGAGAATATGTATAAGTAGACAATGTGAGAAAGGAAAGTATGTTAATAGTTAAGTAGGAAAAATTTAACTATTGCCTTACAACTTTCCATGTAAAATAAAATGGTTTGGTTTATAGGACATATGGTGTTATTGGTAGTGTAGAACTGGAATTGTAGTATCAATATGTAGGTGTCCAAAGTATGAAAGATAAAAAATACAACTAGTAAAATCTCAATGGATGATATATGTTAGCATGTGATGAACCATAATGTGGTATAATTAGTAGTATTGCTATAAATAGAAAAAAAATCAAAATGGAGATGTTACAGTAGAATTTTTTGAACTGATCCAATATGAAAAAACTGCATATTTTGAATATGTTTCAACTCGCAAAAAATTTCTCAACATATTAGTTATAAACTAAAAATCTAAAAATGACCCATTATAGATGACGGACCAATGCAATGCACCATAATTTTTTCAATTTTTTTGCTGTGGATTTTGGAAAATGCAGAATTTTGATTTCACTGAATCATAATGACCTTCAAAAATTGTTTGCACCCATTTTGTTACAAAATTAATTAGAATTATTAAATATTTATGAAATTCCATAAAATTGATATTTCCTGAAAGTAGATTAAATTCTGCAAATGCTTATCTTGGTTGCAATAGTTAATTCATAAATTTTCATGGAGTTTAATCATTCCAAATTTTATGAAATGTGTTCAGAGCCAACTTGTTGCGTAGTTGCAGACATGTTAGTTCGGTCAAACTTTTAAAAAAGTTTGGTTGAATTGCTTTTTGTCTCGACAGCCCGTTAATTCTAACCACACCAAAGTTCCGTTGATGTTTTTATAGAAGTTCGACCGAAATTTAATCGAATTTATGTCGGCCAGAAAATTTGTTGAATCCCATCGAAAAAAACATTTCGCGGCTATACAAATAACCATAAACGGAAACATTATTTTTGCATAATTTTGCACATTTCTTCATTTCGGTTGATTTTGCAAAGGACTTTTTTTGGGCTTAGTTTTCAAAGGACTCTTTTTGGGCTTAATATTCAAAGGACACTTTTTGGAGGTATCTTTTAAAGTGATATTTTTTAAGAGGCTTTCTGGGCTTAATTTTCAAAGGAAATTTTTTGGAGGTATTTTGTTTTTAGAGACATTTTTTTAGAAGTTTTTGGGCTTAATTTTCAAATGACGTTTTTCGGACCTTTTTTGGACTTAATTTTGAAAGGAATCTTTTTGGGCTTAATATTCAAATGACATTTTCTGGAGGTATTTTTTAAAGTAATATTTGTTTAGAGGCCTTTTGAGCTTAATTTTAAAAGGAAATTTTTTGGAGGTATTTTGTTTCTAGAGACATTTTTTTAGAGGTTTTGGGGTTCAATTTTCAAAGGACATTTTGTGGAGGTATTTTTTAAAGTGACATGTTTTAAGAGGTTGGGCATAATTTTCAATGGACATTTTTTAGAGGTATTTTTTAAAATGACATTTGTTTAGAGTATGTGTTTTTGGGTTGAAGTAAATATTTTATAATTATTTTTTGAAATGGGTTTTTCTCTAACTTTTTAAATGAATTTTTTTTGCAGGACTTGGAAGGAAATATTTTGAGCTTAATTTCATTTTTAGAAGACATATTTTTGGTGGATTTTTTAAAGTAAGTGTTTTGGATTGAAGTATGTCTTTTCTGAAAAAAAAATTAAAATAAGTTTTTTTTTTTAAATTAAATCTTTTGTGATGCTTTTTTTAATTGAGTTTTTGCCTAAATTTTTGAAGGAAAATTTTTGAGCTTCATAGTCAATTATCATGGGAAATCAAAGGAATTCCAAGAGAAAATATGGTCGAACAAGAGACCCTGAGGCACACAGAGAATAGGGGAGAGAATATCGCAAAAAAAAGAGAGAATAACAGTCAAATATTAAAAGGCAAAATCAACCTTAACTAGAAGTTGAAGCATGTATGTAAATGTAAATATTATAAATTTGTTATTTAAAATTTGACTAGTGTATTGTGAAACTTAATTTTTATTTTACGAATTAATTTGAAAAATATTTTTCAATGTAAAAAGAGAGAGATATTCCTCAAAACATTGACGATGAAATACAAAATTTTGAAAGAGAAAGTGAAAAATATATTGAACCAATGATTAAAGATGGTGAAAATGTTGAAATAAATTCAAGTGAATAAATTGAATCACCGGGTATATATATATATATATATATATATTGATTGAAAGTGTATTATTGAAATTATACATATTTCTTAATTTAGTTATTTATTGAATATGTAAACTTATTATGTACATTTGATTATAATATGTACAAATGAAATCAATATTGATGATGAGATGTTAGAAAATGTTGACACTCACACATATGGAGATAAAAAAGTTAACCATGTTATACGATATCGTGGTAATCGCATTATTGATTTGTTATTCAGAGATGAAACTATGGCAGTTCAAGCCCAAATGTTGAAAAGTCTCTTAACATCAAGGAAATTAAAAGAAGTTGTGACTTTATTATGTATTCTAAAATCAAAAAAGGATAAAAAAATGAAATAAATGTGATTCAAAATATAAATAGTGCTCTAAAGTCAATTAGAAGATCTAGAGAGAGAAGTGATTCAGATGCACGCAGATAAATACAAACGGCAGTGGTTTCATTAAGTACTAAAAATAATCGCTTGGTAAAATCTACGGCACAAGAATTAGGAACCTCATGAAAAAATTTGCACAAACATTGGAAATTTTGATTGCAAATAGATTTAAATGATGAAATCGCTCGTTGGAGAGCTATTTGTAGGTAATCTTACAAGGATAGACTTGGAGAAAATGTTAAAAAAATAATATATGAATATTGGATGAAAAAATCATGTGTTTCACCAAAAGCAAGGGACTTGATTCGAATAAGAATAACATGAAATCAATACAAAGAACATGAAAAACATTTCTTAGACACCACTCAGATAGAGTTATACAATAAGTTCAAAGAAGAGAATCGTGAAATTGATGTCTCAATCAGTGCTTTTGTGATATATGTTTTGAGAAAGTTTGAGGTATGAATTTATAAATACACCTAGCATTCTCATAGAGCTCAATGGCCGGACTTGAAATTCAAAAAATCCCCTGAATTTTTTCCACTAGGGACGATTTTGTCAATAGTTGATTTTGCAGAAAACTACACATTTGTTCCACAAAAAGAAATTCAGAGTGATAGCTATCATTCTGACCAAGTCTCCATGCTCGTCCATATTCTATATAGACATGCTGAACAAAATTTTGATGATATAGAAATCACCAGTTAAAAACAAAATTTTATTAAATAATATCATTTTTATATCAGTGGTGATCGTACACATGATATATATTTTATACAACACTGTTTTGAAAAGATTTATGACTCCTTGAAAAGTCACAGAATAAAATTCAATGAACATTGGATATGGTTAGATGGATACGCAGGTCAATTCAAATCTTCATGATCATTCTTTTGGTTGTGTCTTCTTCATATGAAAACCCGCATTAAACATTGTTGGAATTTCTTTGAGACTAGTCATGGAAAAGGAGAACATGATGGTGCATGGACATGTATAAAACAAGCACTTCGAAGATGTCAAATGGACCACTCTATAAACCAACTTGTCTCAGTTGAAGAAGTTTTTCAATGGTGCATCGTTGCACTAAGTCATGACACTAACCAATCAAGGGCAGTACGAAGGTACATTCAATTTAATTTTTATTGGATTTCTAATTTTAAACATTACACTTATCACAATGATTATCTTTGATGGTATTTTGATATAATGTTTATATTCTTCTTTGAATTTTCCATATAGGTTTCTTTGGCATATTGGGGTCTAAGATGTATATAGATCAATTGGATATGACGTTGAAACAATAAAAGGGACTCAAAAATTGCATTCAATTAAAACAAAGTTTTCCAAAAATGTGGTTGTATTGGATAAAATAAAATATTATTGTTTTTTTCATGTTTGCATAGACAACACAAAATCCAATCATGTTTGTGAAATTGCTTTCCAATGATAGAGATCTAGAAATAGATAATAAAATAAAGTACACATGTTAATTTTAAAGTTAATTTTTCATGTTAATTATGATCTAAATTTAAATACATAAGTTTGTTTTAATTTGCAAGAGATTTTTTTAATGTAGTTGCACCTACTATCAACGATGAAAATGTGAAGTATCATTTGATGTGTTGCACTTAGCGAAAGATGAAATTATTAGAAAACTATGATGATAACAAGTTTAGATATGACAGAGGGTCTATTATAATGAAAGTTTATTTTTCCAACAACATCATCAAAGTGGGGATTTTTTTTACTTTCAAGGCTATGAACCTAATGTCATAAGTTGTCAATATAGTCAATTGGTGTGTGAAGCACACATAAAGTTGATAGAAGTTCAATCAAAGAAAAAATGAAAATTAATAAATGGAAAATGTCAAAAGCCGATCATGAATGGATCATTGGAGATGGCATTCCATTGGAATTTTTTTTATTGAAATTCCCAACAATTTCCTCTCTTTAGATTCATCTTTTAGAACTTCTAGAACTCAACTAAAAATTAAATTGCCTTTCTATGTTATATGTACAAGTGTTTGCACATGTACATTGTTTTGGTACATGCACACGAGTAATTTATACACGTGTACACATACACATGTCTATATTATCTAGTCTTAAATGATTTCATACATTCTCTGGTATAATTTGTCATAATGTCATTATTGCAAAATGTACATATCTGTGTATCGAGCATAGTTGATATAATGAAAATTTGAAGTTGCACGATTATGTTTCAAATGTGTCTATTAAGTAAATTATAATATTCCTTCTTGAATGCAAAATGTGTATTGTTTTATAATTCATTTACTATAGAATAAAAGTAGATTTTCTATGTACATTTAATAAACATGTTGTATATATATATATGTTTTAATGCAATTTTAAAATTTTATGATTTTTTGACACATCTAAGAACAACTAGAATTTTATGATTTTTTTTAGATTTATATATCGATATGTATTGTACTTCAGTCATTTATACATATATTTAAATATGTAATTCAATCGTTTTTATGTACATATATTCATGTGAATTTTTTTTTGTAACTTGGGCTAAACTATTAAAATCATGAAAAATTGTGTAGAGGAAATGGGCAGAGATGGCAAGCAGTGCTTAGACTATGCCTGCCTTGGTAGTGTTCAAAATAAACCAATTTTGGGGCTGCCTCAAAGGAGGAAACCAACCCCTTAAGGCTGTCATCCAGTCTTGTAATACAAAATATTCACTGGCTCATATAAAAACAAAAGAGCTGAAGTATATCCTTAGGTGACAAAAAATAGAAATTAACCTTGATACCTAACAATCATGGAGTTCATTCATCTTCTTCTGTCGCCTAGTCCTCTTCCTCTATAAGACACCCGTGTTCTCTAGCAATGGCTCCCTCCTTAGTTGTGGGCATTCAAGGACGCTTTGGAGGGGCCGCATGGACGATGCGAGCAACTGGATACTCTACATCGTAATCTCTGGTCTAGATATTATCCGAGTCCATAAACCAAATTATTATCTCGTCCATCGTGGGCTCATAACCTCGAAGAGGGTTTGTTTCCCTGGGTAAAGGCTGCACATATTGTGGAATAGTGGATCTCCTGTAGCCTCTTCTACCCTTAGGCTTCTTCAGAGGCAAAACAGCCTCCCCATTAATGTTATCGAATGCTTGAGGAGACAACACCTTGTAGCTACTAGATGCAGAGCCCTCAGTGAATTCCAATCATTGGTCATGGCCACGGTGAGAGCGACCTGAAAACACACCCCTGTAGCTACCTCTCATCGATTTCTGATGCTGATTCGGGGCCATGGTATGACTTCTGACTTGTACATTTTATGATTGTTTTTAGATATATACATCGATATGTATTGTACTTCAATCATTTTTCCATATATTCAAACATGTACTCCAATCATTTTTATGTACATATATTCATGTGAACTTAAATATGTATTTAACCATTTATGATTTCTTTAAATGACATGTATGGTCATGCAAAGTACATTCTTAAATATCACCTACATAATAGATGTACATCCTAAAATTATATAACATTCACACACATGTTCAAATGCATAACATGTACCAATGTATGTGTTAAATGTAATTTGAAATTTGCATCTAGATTCATTTTATATTTAAAAATAAAATGACAACTTGAGTTTTAAGAACAAAACATTATATCACAACATGTGAGCACATGCCAAATGTAGTTCAACTATCCAAAATATACACATTTATGTATTGTAATTTGAGATTTCCATCTAGATTCATTTTATATTTAACAAATATAATCCCAACTTCATATTATATTTAACAAATATAGTGACAAGTTGAATTTTAAAAACAAAACATTATATCACAACATGTGATCACATGCCAAATGTAGTTCAACTATCCAAAATATACACATGTATATATGGTTTTTAATTAAAATTTTTCATTTAGAGAGATTCATTTTATATTTAACATTTATAAAAAGAAAACTTGAGTTTTAAAAACAAAACATTATATCAAAATCACATGCCAAATGTAGTTTAACCATCCAAAATATACACATTGTGAAAATGTAATTTTAAATTTCCATCTAGAGATTCATTTTATATTTAACAAATAAAATGACAACTTGAGTTTTAAAAACAAAACATTATATCACAACATGTGATCACATGCCAAATGTAGCTGAACTATCCAAAATATACACGTGTTTTGTAATTTGAAATTTCCATCTAGATTTGAATTTCATATTTAACAAATAAAATGACAACTTGAGTTTTAAAAACAAAACATTATATCACAACATGTGATCACATGCCAAATGTAGTTAGACTATCCAAAATATACACATGTATGCATTTTTCAATTTGAAATTTCCATCTAGATTCATTTTATATTTAACAAATGAAACGAAAACTTAAGTTTTAAAAACAAAACATTATATATCACAACATGTGATCACATGCCAAATTTCCATCTAGAGAGATTCATTTTATATTTAACATTTATAAAATGACAATTTCAGTTTTAAAAACAAAATATTATATCACAATCACATGCCAAATATATACATTGTGAAAATGTAATTTGAAATTTCCTTGTAGAGATTCATTTTATATTTAACAAATAAAATGACAACATGAGTTTTAAAAACAATCACAACATGTGATTACATGCCAGATGTAGTTGAACTATCCAAAATATACACGTGCTTTGTAATTTGAAATTTCCATATAGATTTGAATTTTATATTTAACAAATAAAATGACAACTTGAGTTTTAGAAACAAAAAAAAATTGAGTTTTAAAAACAAAAAATTATATATCACAACATGTGATCACATGCCAAATTTCCATCTAGAGAGATTCATTTTATATTTAACATTTATAAAATGACAACTTGAGTTTTAAAAACTAAAAATTATATCACAATCACATGCCAAATGTAGATCAACCATCCAAAATATACACATTGTGAAAATGTAATTTGCAATTTCCATCTAGAGATTCATTTTATGTATAACAAATAAAATGACAACTTAAGTTTTAAAAACAAAACATTATATCACAACATGTGATCACATGCCAAATGTAGTTGAACTATCCAAAATATAAACATGTTTTGTAATTTGAAATTTCCATCTAAATTTGAATTTTATATTTAACAAATAAAATGAAAACTTGAGTTTAAAAAAAAAAACATTATATGACAACATGTGATCACATGCCAAATGTAGTTCAAATATCCAAAATATACACATGTATGTGTGTTGTAAATTGAAATTTCCATCTAGATTCATTTTATATTTAACAAATAAAATAACAACTTGAGTTTTAAAAACAAAACATTATATATCACAACATGTGATCACATGCCAAATGTAACTATCCAAAATTTAAAATCATTCTTGATAAAAGTAAATGTAGTTTAAAACTATATCCAAACAATAAAATATGTCCAAAATTTGTATCTCACATGAATGATAGAAGTAAATATAAATCTAGTTCAATGTATAGTGTTACAAGTATCAAGTTATATAGAAAATTAAATATGACTGCATAGATAAGACTCTATATATAAAAAAATAAATTTAAGACTAGATGTATCAAATATAATGTTCCACACATGTGCATCATACATGAAATACAAATGGATCTAGTGTCTTTGCCAGTAAAGTTCTAATCCTCATGCTATCTTGTGAAGAATGGGGAACCTGTACACAATGTGTACAAAGATTAAAATTTAATGTTTTAAAATTGAATGAGAATATAGGACTTCATGTAAAAAAACAAAATGAAAAAATAAATAAATCATGCAATACCTCATGTGGTTCCCTCTCCATTGTGTTTTGTTTCTTGTCCATTAAAACATCCTCCATAGTAACATCTTCCACATCTACTATATATATATATATATATATATATATATATATATATATGTTAAAAATTTTCAAATGAAAATGCATATAAACTAATTTTCAACAATATTGAAAAAAAAAGTTAGACAACTTGTTCAAATGTTTTGGATGTTCCTGTCTCCATCATAAAATCCATCGCTAGAGTCTGTGGAGAATGGAAGTCATCTCCAAAAACCTAAAATTCAAAAATTTTAAAAGTATAAAGTAACTCAATATCTAGATCTCATTTTATAATAAAACTTTTGAACTTCAATTTATAACTTATAACTTAAACATATATGTGAAAAAGTGAATACTTGTGATGGTTTATTGGTCATATCTCCTAAAGGTGGCTCTAAAAGAAAATATCCACAAACCTAAAGTTCAAAAGATTTAAAACTATAAAATAACTCAAGATCTAGATCTCATTTTTTAATGGAACTTTTGACCGGCAATATATAACTTCAAAAAAATATTTAAGTGAAAAATTGTTCATACTTGCGATGGTGGATTTGGCACATCTCGCAAGGAAAAAGAAGGCACCTCCATCCTAAAAACATCAGACAGAATCATAATTTGTTAACATTTAATTATATACATGTACATGTGTGCACAATTATTTATTTTAAAAATATGTCATCATGTTTCGATATATATAATAATAGATAAAAAATAATTTTACATCATCATGTTCACTTAAAAATAGTAACATTTGCCAGCATATCCTCTTGATGGTGAGAACCATCTTGATTGTGTGAACTGGAGGCTTCAACCATGATATTAACATCTTCATTCATCAAGCGTGAGAATTGCAAATGGTGTTAACATATATGATGAATTTTTGTTAGATTAATGTATACAAATAAATGTATGTATGTGTATTTATTACAAATTGTACATGTGTTAAAATAATCAACCTAACCATTAATACATACCGATCCCATGCCCTCTTGTTCATGAATAATTATGGCCTGCCAACCATTGCGACAATTATTTGCATATTTTCTGAGATCTTCAACACTCATGTTGTCTATCTCATCATCTGTATGATACAAAAAATTAGCATGTGTATTCTCTCATTCTCTTTGTCGATTCAAACAAACATCAACTCCACCCAGCCCACTCTAAACATTGTCAATGATGGCATCCATTGCTTCTCGATTAATTCGAGAAGTGGCATCCATCTCTGACCGTGAGGTTTAAACACGAAGAGGTCGACTAACCAATGATGGCTCAGGGTGAGGCAACTCAGCATCACACTTAGCGCCCCTATGGTCACATAATCGACTTTTCCCAAGACCAAAAAGTTTAAAGGGAAGGTCATTATAATTGGGTTTCATTCCCAAAAATAGTTCTACAAAAATGATTTTGCAAAATAAAGCAGAAGCTCATCATTCCATGGGAGTCTTCCATAGGCAGCAAGGTGTCTATCATACAAATGGCTAGCTATATCAAGGTGCTTGAAATATTGCACCTTTAGCATCATTATTTTCAGCCCTTCTTTTAAATTAAACATAGACTTGGCCATTTCTATTGTAACTCTTTGTTTAACAACCTCCCATGTATTAGGGCCCATCACTGTTTCCTTTCTTTTCCTCATCACTTCTGCAAAAGTATCAGTGATTGGCCCAAGCCTTAGGTACATATCTAATAGTTCACTTAAAGAGTGAGTAACTATTTCTAATATTTTTGACTCTCAACAGGGAGTTTCAAAGAAACAAGATGTCGCTTCAATTTCGAATGAAGATGCTGACACATTTGTAACGTGCATTGCTACATGTTTGATTCCGAAGGTATATCATAAATGTCAAATGAATGAGTCGTGCTTGGTGTACTACCTTCTTCTTGAATAACACGTTTTGTCCTACATCTTTTTGGAGCAACATTTTCACCCTCTTAATCAATATATAATTTTTTCTATAAATAAAAAAACATGTAAACAAATTTGTACAAATTGAATAAAAATAATATTCATATTGGTTTCCACCTCGATATGCTTGGCCAACATCATGCGCACCCTAAGACTATTCAGAACTAGAACGACCACCAATTGGTTGAGAACCAACATGACCATCTTTTGATTGGTCTCTGGGGGAATTCATATCACCACCCTCAGGCAATAGGCCACCACCTATTGATGGGAATCCAGGGGAATGTGTACCACCACCAACCTCATGCGACGAGAAGGAAGCTTCATAAAAAAATATGAATTTATAATCAATTCAAAAATACATTCATACATATAAATACATGTACATATGATTTATTAAATTGTGTGAACCATACCATGATTGCGTGAACCATGGCCATGCTCCATTGATGGAGTAGACACCCTTGTCCTCCTAACTACTAAAAAATAAAAAATAAAACTTCCTAAGAACTAATTTAACTGACAAAATTGATAAAAAATCAATTCCATATGTATACATGTATGTACATGGTGATAAAATTATATATATAGTCAATAAAAATAATTCCACATGTATGTATGGAGATAATATTATATTCGCTAAATTTCATTTAAAAACATGCACATTTAATATAAATACCATGAATATACTCGACCCATGATCCCCCTCTCTCGTAGAGGCATGGGAATCTATTTATCTCCACCTTTCATCCTCCATGATATACATGGATATCTATAGTGGACATTTACAATTATTTTTAAATTACTATTTAAAATAAATTCAAAAGATTTCAAAAAATTAATGTAATGTAGTACACAAATTATGTAAAACACAACTTTAAAAGAAGAAATTGATGTGTGAAACTCAATTTAAACAACACAACTTTCAAAGCACAAATTCATGTGTGAAACTCAATTTTAATAAAAAATTGTTGAAGTCCTCACATTTTTAGAAGTTCACAAAGTTGTGATTACATGGTGGGAGCACACTTGGTATATAACTAAAAAAACACGTGATTATTAAAAATGACGCATTTATAAGTAAAAAACACACATATGAAATATATCTTACAATTTCCATCAATAAATTTTGAAGGAGAGTGTCTCAACACTAATTCATCTTTGAGAGATGAATCTTGAATTGACATTGCCCCATGTAATACTAATTCATCTATTAATTCATCTTTGGCAGATGAATCTTGAATTTGCATTGCCCCACATAACATCGATCCGAAATGAAAGTATTTGTACTGCTGTTCAAAGTATTCATTTCCATTAATTTAAGTGTGCAAAGTGTTTGTAATGTCTTGTAAGTAAAACAAAGTGTTTTTGGTAACTGTTTATGAGTTTATGTGTGAGGGAATGTTAATTAAAATTACTGTTTAACATATTGAATCTGAAATACACAGCAGAATAACTTCACCATAAACACACAACAACATGATGAGGCAGTTGACCCCTCCTGGGCTACATCTGCCGGGTCCAAGGCTCCCAATGGGCATGTCCTTGCTATATTATGATGCTCAAATTGGTAATACAGTGAGAAAAATGCCTAAACAGGAAAAAATAGATGTGAAAATGAATTCAGAAGGCAGAAATAAGCTAAGAATGACTTTTATTTCACCTAAAACAATGAAGTGTAGCCCAATGCAGCTCCATTTCCCTCATGGCCCTAATGGCTCTCCAAGCTTCCCTGCAGAAAAAATGGTTGAGAAACACCTCTATTGGCTCTGAAACCTGTCCCAATGGCTCCAAAATACTCAAAATACCCAAAATTGACCAAAATTTCATCCAAATTGGCTCAATATTGGAGACGTTATGACAAAAACAACATTCTGCCCAATGTCAAGTGAAAACCCCACTAAATGTGGGAGAACTGGAGTTAAGGGCGCTTAATTTCGCCAACTGGCCGAAAATCGCGGATTGGTGCTAATTATTGGCTGGGCCGTTTGTGGTTGCATTAAATGCTGGAGGTTAGCGGTCACATGACCCCTCCGCGTATAACCCACCATCTTAACCGGGCTAATAAACCGTCTGCCCCAATTTGCATTTAGTGTTGGAATACGTGGCCACATAACACAGTCTTTCATAACCGTTGGCCACTGCGGTTAAGGGTCATAAGGTCATTGTTTTTAGAACTTGGTCATATGTTGTGTGGGGGCTGGCCCCCCTTTTGCCACCACTTGAAACATAAATCAACTTTAAATATATTGTGGCTCCCATTACTATTAAGAACCACCCTTGTGGCCTAACGGTAGGTGCGTGTGTTAGTTGGCGGGAGGTCCGGCGTTTAAACCTGCGGACTCACAAAAATTTTACATGTCAATTCTTCCACGACCTGGGGGCCACGTGGCGGCCTCCGGGCATGCCACGTGGCAGCCCATGATTGGCCCAATAATTGCACAATCAACCATTCTTCAAATGAGATACTGACACTTGTCGAACGCCCATTCGTTCTTGTGGAATATTCCAGGGAATATTTCAAGGAATATTCTCATAATATTCTTTTTTTAATTTATTCAAAATCAAAGTCAACCTTGGTCAAACTTGATTTTTGAAGGATACTGTAAACTTCAAACCTGCATAACTTTCACATACGATGTCGGATTTGAGTGATGTTCATGGCGCCAGAATCGCAGCGATGAGGCATATCTAGTCGTTTAGGTTTCAACCAATTCTGAGAAATTCCATTTTGAGCATTTTTTCCACCTAGGACATGATCACCTGATCACACCTCCAAAATGGGAAGCTTTTGGACCCCAAAAGCTTTCTAATTTACAGAAAATGAAGATGAGGAGATTGATTCTCCACTCTTCCAACCTTGAACCACTGAAATCTTCCTGACTTCATCAAATTGAGCTTCTCATAAAAAGATAAAATCTTCCTTGAATCCGCTAATCGACCATTGCTAAACTTGACTTAGTCATAATGCAAATTTTTTAAATTTGCTGAACAACAACTATAATTTGCAGGATACATATTGTTTCTACAATGGTCAAACTTCAAAGGAAACTGAAATTGCGATTCACCTTGCCAACTGTCCTCATGGCGAATTTTTGACAAATGAGCCATGTACTTGCGTCGAATCCCGACCAAGTTTTCTCGCCATACCAATCTGCCATTATGAAACTAGAATTGACCCATGCTAAAATTTGTGTCCTCTTTGCTTGCATGCCTTTCCATCTTTTGGATTCTTGCACCACTTTGCACCGACACTTCGTTCTTTGCACCGATCGACACCAAAGGCACTTTCTGCAACATCTTGTCATCTTCAAAAGACGACTTGCTCTCAGGTTGAAACATATCAGCAATAACATGAAAAGGATTATGTACAAAATATTTTTGCTTAACCATCAACAAAGTCAGATTTTGACTTGCATTGACAAGCCTTTTCAATTGCCCTGCATTCACTAAAGACGATTCTAGCTTCTTCCGATGTGCTCTCACAATAAACTCTTTACCATCCTTGAACAAATGGTACTTGTTCTCATGGCGATGGAAGATCGCTTTTCTGTCATATAAATACAGACTACCCAACACCACACATATAATGTCAAGCGGTACCACATCCAGTTCAACCAAATCAACATAATGAGCTGTTATGGCGAAGTGCAGCATGCACTTTCTTGAGACTTGTAAATTAGCACCCTTGCAAATCCATCCAAGTGGATATGGCTTTGGATGAGGTATGGTCTCAAGTTTCAGCTTCTTGACTAAGTCTTCTGAGATGAGATTCACTTGTGACCCACTATCAAATAGTGTGTCTATCTTTGTGTGTTTGGCTATTATCCTCACATGAAACAGCTCTATCCTCCTCTCTTCGTTTTGAGCTTCTATGTGACAGTTTATCATGCTAGAACTGGGATTTGTTTCATTTACAACCTCTTTCCCCTTTATGTTCTTTAGTATCATGGCTATACTTTTAGTTTTGTCACCTAATTCAGACCCTAAGTCTTGTTCAACAGTTGCAACAGTTTTTCCCTTTTCTTTGGCCTTATCTTTGTTTTTAAATTTCTCTGGTTTCAACTCCGGATGAAGCTTCCAACAATGGTCTTCATCATGGCTTGTTTTGGAACAGTTTTTACAAAAGAAATTTCCTTTTTCTTTCCTAGAGTTTGCATTTCTTTTCCTCCCTTTGCCTTTGAATTCACTATCCATATTCCCATCAAAATATTGTTTACCTCTAGCCTCTAAATGTGTAGCTTGCACACAAACTTCGTCTAGACTAGTAGGATTGAACATAAGGATAGTATGTATAAGGTAATTGTGTAAACCACTTATATATTTCAGCAAGGTATCTTGACTATCCAAATCAATTCCTAACAACAGAGCCCTTCTTCTAAACTCTTGAATGTAATCTTGAACACTTTGTCCTTTAAGTTGTCTAAAACTTTGCCAATTCATGATAGCCTTTTGTAAATGAGCTAATGGATAAAATTGCTGCTTAATTGTGGAAATAAATTCAGCCCATGATAAAGTGATCTTACCATGTTTTTTAATTTCATCCTTGGTCTTGGCCTCCCACCATACCAATTTTGCTCCTTCCATTCTTAAAGAGGCTAACTGAATCTTGGTGTCGTCTTCATGAAGGTTTTGTATCCTCAAGTAAACTTCCAACTGTCTTATCCAATTGTCAAGTTTCTCTGCATTGACCTCACCATTAAACATAGGCAACTCAAATTTAACATCAAGCTTTAAAAATGGACTTTTTCCAGTGGTTTTAGACTTGTGAGATTGATTCACCGAAGTTGAGGATGACGATGTAGAGGAAGAGGATGTGAGGTGTGTGAGAATTAGGCTTGAAAAAATACCTTTTGATACATTTAAACTAGGGTCTCATGTTTTTGGAGAGTCATTAATTTCATGTAAATATTAATATTATTTTGAGTGATTAATTATGTTTTCAATTAATTATATGTGAGAATTTGTAAATGTTTCCAAATAATTGAAAACATGAGAGAAATTAGATGAGAGATATCTAAGAGATAATTGTGAGCCTAAGTTAGAATTAGTTTCAAGGTTTTAGGGACAAAGATCTAGACTTTAGGGGTG
>JAXQQM020068700.1:0-77541 GCA_034641835.2 Pinus albicaulis
TATGTTGTGAAAAAATTGTTACAAAGTGCAGAATCAGATATTTATGTGTTGAAGAAAAAGTTCAAGTTACCTACAGGGGAGCATTCTATGGCAGCAGAGGTGGCAGAAGTGGAAAGTGAAAAATTCCACCTTCGAACATCCTTACATTTAGGCGTACTCCTATCATATCTGAGAAATAAAACAAGAGGAGTAAAGAGACAGTTATAGATTCTGAATATGAGGAGAAGAGAGTTGAAAAGAGAACAAAATTCAATGAAGACATAGCAGGTGCTTAGCCTGGTTTTCTGCTTCAACTGGGAGATGAGCAGAATGTTCCAGCCTCACCAAGAAGACATGGAGATACTCAGGAGCAAATACCTTTGATTAAACAAGTATTTTCTCAAATTTCTAAAAGAAATCAAAAGATGAAGGCTAGCATGGAGGTACGGGCTAAATATTAAGTAACTCCGGACCAGAAAATATTGTTGACTACCATGGATCTAGAAAAAGATCAGTTTAAGATTTCTCTCTCTCACCCTTATGATATGACTATAGGGTCATCAAGTAATTTGAATACTGTAAATTTAACTGTTGATGTGAGAAAGATTCTTTTTCTTGATAAAGTAAATTTACACATGCAAAGAGGTCAATTAATAGTGAATGATTTGATCAAAACTAATGCACTAACTCTTAAGGCAGAGAACATGCTAGGGAAAGTGATCAAGCAATTGAAATTGGAGAAATCCAAATCCAAAGCTTTAACAACCCAAAATGAAGAACTCAAGAAGATAATTGTGAAGATTGGAGTAGATCCAAATGACAGGTCTGTTGTGCATAAATTGCTACAAAGTGTAGAATCATATATTTCTGTGTTAAAAAAAAAGTTGAAGTTACCTTAAGGGGATAATTCTATGGCAGCAGAGGTGGTAGAAGTGGAAAGTGAAAAAGAAAGCCTTCTTGAACAGCTCTTACAGAAAGAAGAAGACATTTCTAAGTTGAAGGAAATTGTGTTGACACTGCAAAACCATATTGATTCCCATTCCTGTACCATAATTTTTCCATCTGGAAATGATGATCCAACAGCACAGCTATCTCAATTAAACATTGAACTGAAAATAGCAGAGAAATATCTCAAAAAGGGACAAATGGATATGGAGATAGTAACCAAAATAATGCAGGCCAAAGATGGAGAAATTGATAAATACAAGACTAATTGTCAAACAGCTAATGCTGAAATCAAGAGCCTGAAGGAGAAATTGAAGGGAAACATAAATTTGATACAAGCTAAAGATATCATATGGAATGAAATCATTGGAGAGATGAAAGCAACCTAGGGATCTTTGACTATTGTATTAGAAGAGAAAAGAATTTTCAAAGATTTTGAGGATAAAGTTATGGCAGATAAGCAGAAGAATATTAACAGAGCCATATGGGCAAAGAGTTTTATTGATTCATTGATTCAAAGACCGATCAGGAGTTAGAAGAAAACAATATTAAAGATAGAATCATGTATGTTGTAGAGATTAACAATTTGATTGTTAAAAATGTTGAAAATGCAACAAGATGATGGAGCTTAGTGAAATGAAGTCGCCTTCACTAAGTGGGCCCGCAGGCTATTTTTGGCGCAAAGTCTATTTTTAGGCTATGTCTATTTTTAGACATATGGAGCATGGTCTAGGAGTTTCAGTATGCTATTCTTGGATGATTGGTCGAGTTGGTAAAAATAGATGGACCTCTATTTTTAGACATACAGGTCGAAGTCTATTTTTAGACTGCCTGTCTAAAAATAGGTCAGTCAAATATTATTAGCCCTTAATAATATTTGGACTCTAAACTTTAGTTTATTCTCTTACAACACTTCAGTTGGAGCTACGGATGTGGCCCATGCACCTGACAGAAGGAATTACGCTATTCCTAGGGGTTTGGTGAGCTCATGCATGGTTGACTTCAGTTAGAACTCAAGTGGCGAAGTTTGGTGGAGTTGATGAGACAGTTGGTGGAGTTGTGTTCGGTTTAACTTAGTTGAACTAGTTGTGTTTAGTTTAACTAGCTAATACACTAGTGATGAGTTGAGTGAATTAAATATTATTTAATTCACTAATTATTAACTCATTATTCAACTTAAGAACACATCAGTTCACTACATTGCATGGACAGTTCAGTGGAGACCAGTGGAAGAGGTAGATGAAAGGGTGAGTTTGCTATTAGTTGCGACATCAGTTGTGCATGAGATTTGCAAAAGCATTGGAGGATATTTCCAATGATGATTGCGCAGTTGGAGCCAGTGAGATTCGAACTTGGATCTCTCATTACACCAGCCTTGATTGCGCAATAGAGGCAGGCAATTAGTGGATGAGTTTTGAACCTGTGACTTGTTCAAAACTGAGCTAGTTTGTGTGTGACTTTTGGAGACAGTACTGAGTACTTGTGAGGAGTATTGTACTGATATTTTTACATGTTTCTCTTCTATTATAATATACAAATAGCTGGGGGTTTTCAGCTATAAGCTTTCCCCATTACATTTTGTGTTTATGTGTGCATGCGACTGTTTCTATTTCCGCAAATTGATGATTGATTGTAGAAGAGGTTATGTGTTATACATAAATTCGAATTAGTGTATGATGAGGATAATCTCAGTGGATAAATCTTCATTATTCAGCAAATTTCTACATGGTATCAGAGCGAATTGATCATCGGGATCTATTGCAGTGATTACAATATTATTTCGGTAGACAGAGTCTGTAACGGGCCAGGTAGCCTCTGGATCCATCCTTTCTCTGAAAGGTGATATATCCAGTAAATGCCCTTACAGTCGATCTCTGTGCTAGAAATAATTTGTTCTCACAGATCCAGAAGCAGTTGAGTTTTTGATTTTGGAATTCGAATTTTGGCGACGGTTGTTTTCTTAGTGCGAATTGTCTTTCAGCGGTTTCATGACTCGAATATTTCTTGAAGGCAGTTCGGAGTATGTTGCATGGAAATATCGCATGGAGGCAGTATTAGAAGATAATGGATTGAAGGAGTTCGTAGATACGGATGTCCAAAAGCCCACTGATCCTGCTGAAGTTGAGGCTTGGCAAAAGAAGATGGCGAAATGTCGAAGGATTCTGTTGGAGGGCGTGAAGGATCACATTGTATCCAGCATGCATGGAAAAGCTTCTCCATATTTGATGTGGAAAGTGTTGATAGATCTATTCCAGAGTAAGAGCGACCAAAGGAAGCTGGCGCTCAAGGATAAGCTTAGAAACATTAAGATGGAGAAAGGTGACAGTATCACCAAGTACCTCACGAAGTTCACTCAATGCAGAGATGAGCTGGGAAGTGTGGGGGTGACTGTCGAAGAAGGGGATATGGTAGACATGGCTCTCCTTGGTCTTCCAAAAAGTTGGCATGCATATCAAGATAGTGTCAATGGTCGGGAGAAGTTGCCGGGATGGGAGTGACTTTGGGCGGATCTCATGCAAGAGGAGATAAGGAGGATTACCAGGGACGGATCTTCATCAAAGGTATTTGATGAAGAAAACTGCGCTTTGGCTGCCAAAGAAAAGAAGGGGAAGAGAAAGAAATCTTCTCAGTCTAGTGTGAAAGGCAAGAAGCAAGACATGTCCAAGGTGAAGTGTTTTCACTGTCACTAGCACGGACACTATGCCACAAATTGTCCGCAGAAGAAGAAAAATAAGAAGGCTGCTGGATCTGCAGCGGGAGAGGCATTGGCTTCTCAATTTGAACTGGATTTTTCATTGATCGCATGCTTGGTTTCAAGTGTGATGGGATCAGTTTGGTTCTTGGACAGTGGTGCGTCATTTCACATGACCGGAGATCGAGATCTGTTTTCAGATCTGGAGGAAAAATATCTTGGAGTGCACATCGAGATGGGTGATGATGGTAGATACAGTGTGACTGGTATCGGTACCATTTCCCTTGAGAGGGAGTCTGGTAAACCTTTCATATTGAAGGAATTTTTGCATGTTCCAGGATTGATGAAGAACCTGATCTCTGTGGCGATGTTGGAAGACAAGGGGTATGATGTGGTCTTCAGCGAAGGAAAAGCTTTCCTGCGTAGTAAGACTATTGGTGAGACCCGGAAGATAGGGGTTTGAGTCAAGAACCTTTATCAGTTGCAAGTAGATGGCTGCGCAGCAATGGCATGCAAGGCGGGAGAAGTGGTGAGCCGGGATGATGAGGGCGAACTGTGGCACAGGAGATTGGGCCACCTTCACCATGGAGCTTTTAAGATCCTGCAGCAGATTTCTACTGGGCTTCCTAAGGGCACTCTTGCGCAGTCAGATCAGTGCAAGGGGTGTACTTTAGGGAAGTATGTGAAAGCCACCTTTCACGAGAAGGATAGTCGCGCCACGACGATCCTTGAGAGAGTTCACACAAACGTGTGTGGTCCTTTCTCAGTAGCTTCGACAGCAAAGCACAAGTACTATGTGATCTTTGTTGATGATTTCTCTCGGAAGTGCTGGATCTTCTTCATGCAGAAGAAGAGCGAGACATACTCAAAGTTCTGTGAGTTCAAGGCGCTGGTTGAGAAGGAATTGGGGAAGCATGTGAAGGCTCTTAGGAGCGACAATGGTGGTGAATTCATCTCGGCTGAATTCAAGGACTTTTGCAACGCAGAAGGGATTCGGAGAGAGCTCATCGCACCCCATAACCCACAGCAGAACGGGGTGGCTGAGCGGAAGAACAGAACGATCGTGGGTGCTGCACGGGCGATGTTGCATGATCGGGGCCTACCCCTTCACTTGTGGGCTGAGGCATGCAATACAACAGTGTATGTGCAGAACCGTTGTCCTCACAAGGTTCTTGGCATGAGTACACCGGAGGAGGCTTATTCTGGCAAGAGGCCTGATATTTCCCATTTGCGGATTTTTGGTTCTCCTGTCTACATGCATGTGACAAAGGATGCGAGAAGGAAGCTGGATCCAACTGCTGAGGTTGGAATATTTGTGGGGTACACTGATACACCTCATAACTATCGGGTGTATGTGCCAGACAGTCGCAAGAATGTTGTGCGACGGGATATAAAATTTCAGGAGGAGAAAGCCATGCAGTGTTCGCTTGAGAGGGAGCTACACTTGCATGCAGATGAGGAGCTGTTAGTTCCTAAGGAGGAGCTTACGGATGTGGATCAGCCACAAGAGGAGGTTCAGGAGGTGGAAGAAACCACCCAGGCAGCGCCAACCATCAGAGGGCGCATGCGCACTACAGAAGCTGAGCGACTGGCTCGGGATGCAAAGAAGGTTGTAGGACCACCTACAGCACAGCGCAGACAGAGGCAGTCACCGGATCGGTACACTGGATACATGGCTCTTGTGAGTCAATGTGTTGTGACGGAGCCATCCTCTTTTGAGGAAGCTGTGGAGGAACCCACATGGGTAGATGCCATGATCGAAGAATATGATTCGATCATCAGAAACAGTGCATGGGAGATTGTCCCAAGACCAGAGAGGAAATCAGTGGTGGGTTCGCGATGGATCTACAAAGTGAAGCAGGCGGCTGACGGGAGTGTGGAGAAGTACAAGGCGAGATTTGTCGCCCGTGGCTTCTCACAGATCGAGGGGATCGATTATGAGGAGACTTTTGCACCTGTCGCAAGGTACTCTTCCATACGAACGATCCTTGCTCTCTCAGCGCAGATGGGGTGGCACATTCATCAGATGGATGTGAAGACTGCGTTCCTCAATGGAGTTATTGAGGAAGAGGTGTACATAGAGCAGCTTGAAGGTTTTGAGATCTTCAGCAGTGAGTCGCATGTGTGCCGACTCAAGAGAGCACTGTATGGGCTGAAGCAAGCACCTCGTGCTTGGTACACTCGGATAGACAGCTACTTCACCGGGCTTGGATTCTGCAAGAGTGAGGCGGATCCAAACCTGTACCAGATTGTGGTGGAGGGGAAGCTGTTGATCATCGTACTGTATGTAGATGATCTGATTTTGACTGGCGATGAGAATTTGATACTTTCATGCAAGGAGGATCTTGCACGAGAGTTTGAGATGAAGGACTTGGGCATCCTTCATTATTTCCTGGGATTGGAGATTTGGCAGCGCAGCGGAGGACTGTTTGTTTCTCAGGGCAAGTATGCCCGGGAGATTTTGGAGAGGTTCAACATGCAAGGTTGCAAGCCTGTTGACACTCCTCTTCCTGGTGGTTGGAGGAAGGAGGATGCTACTTCAGCGGAGGTAGTGGATGCCACTGTCTATCGACAGTTGGTGGGGTCGCCTATGTATCTGGTCAATACACGACCCGATATATGCTATGCTGTTAACCAGCTTTCGCAAGCTATGGTTAAGCCTACCAAGCTCTTCTAGAAGGCAGGCAAGCATGTATTGCGTTATCTTAGTGGCACATCGGGATATGGTCTATGGTACAGACAGGAGGATGGAGCGAAGCTTTCTGGCTTCACTGATGCAGATTGGGCAGGGAGCCCAACGGACCGTAAGAGCACATCTGGAGGTATTTTCAGCATCGGGTCGACAGCAGTTTCCTGGTACAGCAGGAAGCAGAGATCCGTGGCACTCAGTTCAGCAGAGGCCGAGTACATGGCAGCAAGCTTGGCTGCATGCGAGGCTATTTGGATGAGGAAGATCCTCGTTGGATTGTTCGGGTTACACTTGGAGCCTACTGTGATTTATTGTGATAACCAGAGTTGCATTAAACTCTCGGCTAATCCAGTATTTCATGATAGATCCAAACACATCGACATCAGGTACCATCATATCAGAGATTGTGTTCAGTGGAGAATCATGTTACTTTCATATGTTCCCACGAAGGATCAGGATGCTGACATCTTGACGAAGGCGCTCACCAGGAGCAAGTTCGAATTCCACAGAGGCAGGATAGGGGTTGCAAATAATCCATATCTTGTTGAGAGGGAGTGTTGAAAATGCAACAAGATGATGGAGCTTAGTGAAATGAAGTCGCCTTCACTAAGTGGGCCCGCAGGCTATTTTTGGCGCAAAGTCTATTTTTAGACTATGTCTATTTTTAGACATATGGAGCATGGTCTAGGAGTTGCAGTATGCTATTCTTGGATGATTGGTAGAGTTGGTAAAAATATATGGACCTTTATTTTTAGACATACAGGTCAAAGTCTATTTTTAGACTGCCTGTCTAAAAACAGGTCAGTCAAATATTATTAGCCCTTAATAATATTTGGACTCTAAACTTCAGTTTATTCTCTTACAGCACTTTAGTTGGAGCTACGGATGTGGCTCATGCATCTGAAAAAATGAATTACGCTATTCCTTGGGGTTTGGTGAGCTCATGCATGGTTGACTTCGGTTAGGACTTCAGTGGCAAAGTTTGGTGGAGTTGATGAGACAGTTGGTGGAGTTGTGTTCAGTTTAACTTAGTTGAACTAGTTGTGACTAGTTTAACTAGCTAATCAACTAGTATTGAGTGGAGTGAATTAAATATTATTTAATTCACTAATTATTAACTCATTATTCAACTCAAGAACACATCAGTTCACTACAGTGCATGGACAGTTTAGTGGAGACCAGTGGAAGAGGTAGATGAAAGGGTGAGTTTGCTATTAGTTGTGACAACAGTTGTGCATGAGATTTGCACAAGCATTGGAGGAGATTGTCAATGATGATTGCGCAGTTGGAGCCAGTGATATTCAAACTTGGATCTCTCATTACACCAGCCTTGATTGCACAATAGAGGTAGGCAATTAGTGGATGAGTTTTGAACCTGTGACTTGTTCAAAACTGAGCTAGTTTGTGTGTAACTTTTGGAGACAATACTGAGTACTTGTGAGGAGTATTGTAATGAGATTGTTACATGTTTCTCTTCTATTATAATATACAAATAGTTGGGGGTTTTCAGCTATAAGCTTTCCCCATTACATTTTGTGTTTATGTGCGCATGTGATTGTTTCTATTTCCGCAAATTGATGATTGATTGTAGAAGAGGTTATGTGTTATACATGAATTCGAATTAGTGTATGATCAGGATAATCTCAGTGGATAAATCTTCATTATTCAGAAAATTTCTACAAAAAAGTTGACAGAGATTAAGGAATCAATGAGAAAATTTGACAATATGTATGACAAAAGAGCCAGGGTAGGATTGCCATCATGTTGGGACCTTAAAGGCAGTCTTTTATCATGGGATTCCTATGAACCATTATTGGTATTGGAAAAAATTAAGCTGGATAATACCCATGAGAAGACTCGGATCTTGAAAGGAACAACAATTATTAATTTTCTTCTGAGGCATTTTTAGCTATTATGGATGGTGAAGACTTTATTTACAGAGCACCCAACATTCAACATTATCAATGCCTTTAGGCTGGAGTACCACAAACTGGTTAATTCACCGAAGACAAACATTGAAGTGTGGAAGAAATGCAGAGCTTGGATGGTTGTTCTACCTAATGATCCCTCATCTTCTAAAATGGACAAGTCAGATAATCAGGGAAATGTAGCAGCAACAGAGCAAATTCATATTCAGCAAATAGATTAAAATTTTAGTTTTATTTTATCTTTATTAAGAGAGTTCAATTGTAATGAGACATTTTGATGATATGTAATAGGTAGTTTAAGAAGTTTCAAGTAGTTTGAATAGTTAAGAGTAGTTTCAGCAGTTACAAACTACTTTACATTGTATTTAAAGAGAAAGAGAATAAAGGAAAAGGTTCTGAGTTTTGGACCTTTGGACTACTGCAAATTTTGTACTCACTTTCTGATGATTAATGAATGAAAGATCAATATTCTTGCATCTGTTCTTGTTGACATGTTTTCTAGTTTACATTTTGTCGTTTTCCTTCTATGAATAAAATGAAGTAATGTAGATGCGGGTCTCTTTTTACATATGTGAATAAGAGTTAAATATCCTTAATGGGCGCTCCTTCATTTTAACTATTCCACTCACATAAAATTCTTCTGAAGTTTAAAGTGATAGATTCTGTTTTCTAGCATATCAGTTTGAAATTCCTTCATGTTCTTCCTGTCACTCCAATTAATATCAATAGATAATGGCATTGTGAAGCATTTATTACATCAGATTCTTGTGGGTTTTAATAATTAATTTCTGAAGGTGATTAAGAAAAGACCATTTGATATAATATTTTTGTGACATATATATATATATATATATATAAATGTCTTGAGCACTGATTCCTTACCACAGCCAAGGGATTGTTTCTGAAGATACAACATGTGGTATGGAAACATTCCTTCGGTGAGGCATATAAGGGTTTTTGGTTCCACCTGTTATGCATTGATTCCTAAGGAACATAGAAACAAACTTGGTGCACAGAGTAAAACATGTATCTTTTTGGGGTACTCAGATACCTCCAAAGCGTATCGTCTCTAAGATGAAGTAAATAAGAAGTTTATAATATCTAGAGATGTATTTTTTCTTGGATATTCCAAGACTGACAATGTTGTTAAGTGACAACTTGAATTCTTGGACATATTTAGACATGAAAAATATTTTCGAGAATTTGATAATGAGATTCAACACCTTGAAGGGGGGATCCCTATCCTTACTAGCATATTTGGCCCAATTTGCGATGACCAAAATGTCTCTATTGCGACATGTAGGTGTCCCAAGAGTGAAACTTTGAGGTTGGGAAAACATCACTTCCTGTACCGTCGCATATGCGACACTTCTAATAACTGTCAGTAGAGCGACACTAGACATGACTCATGTCTTCATTTAGTCAATCTTTGAATCGTATTGTTTATTGTTGATATTCTGACATCATGTGGAGACATTAGTATTACGACATCGATGCCTTCCCAGAATGTGTTGCAATACCGACGGTCTGTCATCGGACATGTCTCGCACATCCGACTCTATTAGTTTTCCAGCGATGGAAACAATCGTTGGAATTGCCACGATAGTCGTCGCTATTCGGACAACTGGCATAACATTTTTGCGAAGATTTTTCCATATCAGCGACAGAAAAAACCATCGGAAGTGACACCACAATCATTGTTATTACGATACTTGGCATAATATTGTTAGGAGGGTTGGGCCATACCAGCGACGAAAACAATTGTCGGAAGTGACACCACAGTCGTCACTAATCCAACACTTGACATAACATTGTTACGAAAATTGGGCCATACCAGCGGTGGAAACAACCGTTGGAAATTCCACCACAGTCGTTGGTGTTCTGACACTCTGCATAACAATTGCAACGGTTGGCCCATACCAGCGATGGAAACAACCGTCGGTAGTCCCACCTTATTTGTCGCTAGTCCGACACTAGTCTTAGCCTTGTGACGGTTGAGCCATACCCATGACGGAAACAACTGTCGGAAGTGACACCACAGTCGTCACTAATCCAACACTTGGAAAAACGTTGTTGTGACGGTTGGGCCATATTAGCGATGGAAACAACCATTGGAAGTGCCACCACAGTCGTCATTGTTATGACACTGGGCATAAAATTTGCGATGGTTGTGCCATACAAGCGAAGGAAACAATCGTCAGTAGTGCCACCTTATCTATCGCTAGTCTGACACTAGCCTTAGCCTTGCGATGTTTGGGTCATACCAGCGATGAAAATAACCATTGGAATTGCGACGTGACTCCTAGAAATTTTTTTGGGGGGTAGAAGTAACCATGATATGATCATCCACTTTAAGAAGGAACTCACATTTGGCTTATGGCATGATATTAGTAGTTGATAAAGGAGAAAGGAATATGTACGACCTCCTAAGCGAGCTAGGATGCAAGACAACTGTCTTAGTTGTCTTGCATCCTAGCCTAGCTCTCTAGGGAGGTCGTCGATCTTTGTTTCTCATTTATCAACTATTGGCATCATGGCAGAAGTGAAATTTGAGTTCCTTCCTAAAGTGGATGATCATCTCAGGCTTACTTCTGCCCCTATGGAGGTATCTTCGGTAAGAATTTGGTATCTTTTTTATAAGATCAAGGGCATGTTCATTTAACAAAACTACCTTTTAATAGCCCTTTGTGTGAATTATGTTTAGTTTAAATATTACACGTGACCTTAAACAAATTAGGGGTAACATCAATTTACACTGCAACTTTTATATGAAAACAATGCTAAACATATGTATAAATTAAAAAATAGTTCATTGAGTTTGCTAAAAACCACATCCAAGGGGATGCCTTAATAAGTACTATTTGGTTTTTGTGTTAGCAATATCATCTAAATCAATATGGTGCAAATTGCATTCTTCATTAAATATGTTTATTTTACTTTAAAAGAATAAATTAGTATAGGAGAGTGCTTGTCCACATATGCAACTAGTTGTTATTTCTCATGATGCAAGAGGATTTGTACCTGCGCTGCCAAGTCATTCAACATCCATAATTATCTATACAATAAATACAAGTAATTTTTGTAGTATTTTTTACTCTAAGATTCATTCTTATGATAATGTTAGAACATATGTTGACAATTTAAAAACATACCTAAATAAGCTCCTCTTCATTTCAAGAACAATTTATTGGAGTCACCTAAACTTGGAACAAGCCTCCCATGATCTAAAAGAGTAGCAACTAAGTCAATGGTGACTTTTGTGTTGCTACTTTGGATTGATGGAGGTTTTCTCAAAGATTAAATCACTCCAATAAATTATTCTCTACTAAACAGGGCTAACTACGTGAAGGTGGAAGATCTTATGGCCCCTCCCCCCCTCACATCACTCTCAATTCCCCAATACCCAACCTATATTTCATTTTATACGAACATGAGCACAAAAAAAAATATTCAATAATTAATTAAAAATAAATGCAACAAAAAGTATGCAAGAAAACATTGAAAGTGTATGACATAAAAATAGTATTATAAATGATTTTTTATATAACGCGTAAAATTTTCCAAGTATGGTACATCATTCATCATTTGTATTATAATAATACAATATTTTACATAATCAAATTTTATTTTGCTTATTCCTATTTCTAAATCCCCTAACTACATTATCAACATTACTGTTCTCTACTTGTGTTTGGTGCCTTTCCCGCATAGCTGACCTATTCGGGTACTCACGATGTTTGGTCTCATGCAGTGACAGGGCATCGCCTACAAAAAAAAATAATATTAAATTTATATTGCTAGTTTTTAAATATCATTGAAATAGTATGGTAATATTAATAAAAAAAATTGCAATGACATTATTTACGTAGTGCACCAGTTGTTACCATTGGAACCGTTGCCCCGTGTTCCTCTCCGGTGGTAGGATGATCAAGTACAACATTCTCTATCATTTAAACAAAAAAAAGGTATAAGGACAAAACCCTCAATGTAGAAGTAGAAAAAATTATATGTAGAAATTAATTACCATCGTGGGCCTCACTGATAGTAGCACTGTCGGTCTGGTCCCCACTGGAATGATCACATTGCACATGAGGACCATGTTCTGGCAATATTTCACTCTCAACGCACTGGTCTACAAATGGGTTATTTGGCTCATTTAAAGTGATGCTCCCCTGATTTAAACAAAGTTTTTAGACATAAATTTATGGACGAAAACAAACATACTGAAATGTTAATGTTTTACCTTATCAGGCATACTGGATCTTGGGACCTGTCCCAAGATTTTACGACGTTCAAATATGGCTTGATATCCAGAATGGAAAGCAATATCTCTATCTTCCTTTGTGGTTTCCATTCCAAATTTGTCACCCTACATTTCATAATATTGTGTATTTTTAATGTTATTTGATGGGATTACAAAAATGTTGGAAGGTGATACAATTAATAAGATGTTTAGCTACTTACAATTCTTGCAGCTAATTTCAAGTAGCCACCTTGGCTTAGCTTGTGATGGCCTTGTTTGTCAATCCTAGCTTTGGTTGCCTTCGAGGTGTCGACAACCTATCATCAAAATATTGAAGTCATTTATGTAGCACACTTTTATTTTATACATAGAGAAAATTAAAGCTATTGAATTAAAGTTGTAATTTACCTTGCAAGTCCAATTGACATTTTTCCTTCTTTCTTGGCCTTTTTCTCTTTTTCGTCCTCGATGATTGCTCTCCACTCCTTCTTTGGAATCACGATAGGATGCTCATATCTAGAGTTATTTTGCAAGTAAGTCCTATAGGTGTCCCACGTATATTTCAGATGTTGGCCAACTTCCCAGGCGACCGTTGTTTTATCAAATGTGCCTGCCCCAAAAAGGCCTTCTAGATAATCCAGAAGTTATTTTTTTAGGTTGGAATTATGGGAATTCCACCTTGTGCATATGGTTGGGAAAAAAATTACCAACACCTTTCCCTCCAAAGCCCTATATAAATCATTGTTTCCTACACATAAAAAGATATTATCATTAATTTAAAAATAATAATCATAATAAAATAAGTTTTAGATAGAGTACATGAAACAGTTAAAATATTAAAACTTACGTGGGAGTTGTACTTGCTTTATAGGAACACCTTCATTTTTCACCAAAAACGTTCCTGGAATGGTCCTCGTAGAGGTGACCCGTGTAGCTCCAGGAAATGCAATCATAAAGTTAGCCATATCACCCTCATTAGTGCCACCATGTTCAGCGGTTGGCTATGTGTCTTCTTGGGGGTGAGTTTCTTGGTTGCTACCTAAAGGCATACGAGGTGTACGAGGGGGCTCCTCGGGAATCTCTTACCTTTGTGTCCCACAACCACCAACAACAGGGAAAACAGGTTGCACAAAACGCTACATACGAAAGAATTTTTTTGTTATTTTAGTTAATGTAAAAACACTACAAGAAAAAAGCACATTGGTGAGGGGAAAAAATGGTCACCATAAGCTCATTGGTGAGGGTTAAAAGAGCCTTCGTCACAAAAAACTGAACGTCACCAAAGGTGGCGTCGCCGAAAGTATAGGTGTTGTGGTGACATTCAAGGTCCGTCACCAATAATGATTTATAGTGACGAATAGTGACCGTCACCATTTCATATGAGCAATGGTGACAGACAATAGCCTCCGTCACCAAAAAATTGAACGTCGCCAAAGGTGGCATCGCCGAAAGTATAGGTGTTTTGGTGACATTCAAGATCCGTCACCAATAATGATTTATAGTGATGGATAGTGACCGTCACCATTTCATATGGGCAATGGTGACGGACAATAGCCTTCGTCACCAAAAAACTGAACGTCACCAAAGGTGGCATCGCCGAAAGTATGTGTTGTGGTGACATTCAAGGTCCGTCACGAATATTGATTATAATGACGGATAGTGACCATCACCATTTCATATGAACATCAACAATTTTTTGTGATGGACCTTTCATGGTCGTCACTATTGGTGCATATATATGGCGACGTTCATTGACCGTCACCATAAACTCATTGGTGACATCAAGGTCCGTCACGAATAATGACTATAATGACAAACAGTGACCCTCACCATTTCATATCAACAAAAACGATTTATGGTGACAGACCTTTAATGGTCGTCACTATTGTTGCATATATATGGTGGAATTCATTGACCGTCACCATTTCATATTTTGGTGAGGGTCGAAAAATTTCACCATAAGCTCATTGGTGATGGTCAAAAGAGCATCCGTCACCAAAAACTGATCTTCGTCATTCCTTATATATGAATATCAAGGCACGATGGAATGAACCCACCAACCTCCTGCTTGTAAAGCAGGTGCTCTTCCATTGAGCTAGCACCCTTTAAATAATTAGACTTTTAAAAATTATATCTTGAAATTTCATAGATTGTAAATTCTACAACTTTCAATAAATTAAAGTCTCGACAATATTTTACTAAACAAACAAAACACCATCAACATTGCAGGTCCCTGCCTAATGGTTATAAAAGTTATTAAAAGTAAGTGAAGGGAAGAATTAGACTTTTAAAAATGATACATGGACTACCACCACAAGAATCCCCCAAGAGAGATCTAGTGGGAGAATCTCTTGAATCAGATTCAATGGAAAATGAAGGGCTAGATGAAAGAGAAAGGCCTCGGAAGGATGGGGAATCCACCACCTCGAGTCAGGGAATAGAAGAGGTCCTCAGAAATTCTTACAACACTTTGAAATAGAGCTAAGGGTAGAATATCTACTTAAGATCTACTTATGAATATTTCTTATGTATAATAACTCAAATAGACAAGCAAATCCACAATTATAAAGTGATTATTTGGCATTTCAATCACTAATTTCAGGGCCAAAAACCTAAATAACCTAAAACACTCAAATATCCTAAAACATGTGAAATAAAATAAAGAAAAAGAGAATATGTTCTCGAACAATAATACAAAACAAAGACAAGGAAAATATGTTCTAGAACAATAATACAAAACACATCCAACATTTTGAAGTATTTGACTTGTCTTGGTGAACATGCGTCCTTAGCAAATACAATGTAGCAATACCTTCCCCACAAAAGAGAAGACATGTTAGAATAGTATGTTTGACATGGACAATCATAAATATGCCACAATAGCTACTCCATTCAACACATGCACAGGCAATACAACTTAGATGTTGATGGCAAAGTATGGGATAGAAACAAATATCCTAGATGCTAGTTGTCTCACAACAATTAATTTAGATTTTACATATTGGTATGATGTTGTGGTGAAGTTCCCAATTTCTAACCAAAAGAAAAAGTAATAGATCAACATAACATACACTGCCAACATGTAACTTAGCCAATGGCTTCATCATATGCCTCATGCCAGGAATTGTATTTTGCATACTAGACCAGCGATAGTTAGGTTCTAAATTTCAACCTGATTATTTCAGACAGCGTATGAGCAGCAGTAGATAAGTCCTATAATAGAACTTCCATCACATTATAGTGATTTTGTTGTAGCATTTGTTTTATTTTTAGGGCTCATGTTTCAAACAATTTTAACATGGTTTTAAGGTTCCAAAAATATCATGGGAAAGTCTCCCTTATTGCAGTATTTGGTGGTAGCCTCCATGAACAGTTTGACATAAATAATCTTGTTATAATACAACCATTTTTAGTAGCATGTTCTCATCCTCCATGGTCTCTAAACAAACCAAACAGATCACCATCTATTGTAGCCTCTACAACACCCTCCAAAAAACCCCACTTCAAAATTTTTTGGAGCCCCTTGAACTTAAAGAAAACCAAGTAAAGAGTCCAGAAGGCTAAGTCGCAAAGTCACAAAAATCTATTTTTTAGAAAACCGTGACTCCACGACCCTGCGACCCCACGACCTGAAGGTCGCAAGGTTGCAAGACTCAATTTTTCTGGAAAACCGCGACCCCGCGACCCATAGGTCGCAAGGTCGCGAGGTCGCATATCTCTCTAATCGCTCAAATTGTGACCTTGCAACCTCATTAAATGCCCGCACGTGTGACCTTTTTATATAAAGGAGGTCTCTAGGTCGCATTTTTCATATGCAACGGATAGAAAGAAACGGCTCTGACAGGTCGACTGGCACGCGATTTTCCCGGGTAAGTTGCCTTTTTCCCTCCTGTTGTTTCCTTCTTGGTTATTATTGCTAAATCCCAGGCATCCTTAGCCTTTAAATTGACAATTTGCCACAAACACTGCCTGTATTTCTTACCTAGGGTTTTTTTTTCTTTTTTCTGATTCCTGTTTCCCCCATAGTGCCCAAAATCATCACCACTTCGTGTCCAGACTTTCATGGCTACTCCCCTACTCCAAGAGCTATCCCTTGACCTCTCCTGGACCCTTTTGACTTTGCATTCTCCTAGTTAAAGGGAAAAACACTCCACGTCGTGTGCGCCCAAAAACCCCGGAGAAGCCCTAGTGTGACCTGCGACCCCGCAACCTAGTCCCAAGGTTGCAAGGTCGCAGTTTCCAAATTGTTCGAGATTTGCGACCCCGCGACCCCGCAACCCAGTCGCAAGGTCGCAAGGTCGCATTTTCTCGGTTTTTGATAAATTTGCGACCCCGCGACCCAGTGACCTAGTCGCAAGGTCGCAAGGTCGCATTTTCATACTTTTTCACGGTTCGCGACCCAACGACCCTGCAACCTAGTCGCAAGGTCGCATGTTGGCTACTTTCTCTCAATCTGCGACCCCACGACCCAGTAGACCATTGTTTCAATTTTTCTTGTGTCCCAGCTAAAATCATTGATAAACTGTAATTTATCTTTTATAATCATGTCGTTCTTATCATGGGATTCTTTCATGAATATGACAGGTGAACTTGAAGCAGACGCAAAGTGTATATCTGTTCTCTCGGATTCTAGTGACATGGCACCCCCAGTGTCCCAGAAGAAAGACAAGCACTTGGTAGTGGAAGATGTGGAGATGGACATGCCAGTGTCCCCACCCCCGATATACAGAGATACCCTTTGTACATTTGTAAAATGAGACCGCAGCGATGGTACCAAGTGTACCATGAGTTCGTCATAATGGAATTGGAATTTCCAGAAGACCTCCTAGATCAGGAAGTATACTTAAAAGTCAAAAGTTCCAAGCTGCATCTCGCAGGTGCTCATCCGGCCATATTTCCATGCCCAGAGATGATAGACTAGATCATACAGAAAACGGATCCCAAGAAGTTCGTGATCCGAGACAGCAAAGGCAAGGCTTTCGCAACGCTCTTAGGCTCGGATGCCTCACCAATAAGAAAACTTCATAGAAGAATGGGCTCTTGCCCATGCAGTCCCTGTAGTCGACACTATCAAGCAGTGGTGGGTGGAGCCTGAGAAATTCAAAGTCAAGCAAGATCAACAATATTTGGTGGCAAGCCTGAGAAAAGTATATAAATTAGTAGCCGCCATGCTTTGCAGACTGTACGGGCACCCCGACGCCACCACCTTCAACGACACATGGGCTACTATCATGGAATATGTAACGGTGCATGGCACCCGTTTCAATTGGGCTAGTATATTGATGACCTCAATGCATACGAACTTGTCCTCGACATTGGCCCCAGATGAAGGAATGCCTTCTAAGTTCTATATGGCCTCTTATCTATTGGATGCCGTCTGTGCGAGGTTGCATTTTGAGGGATGGGCACATAACTGGGATTCCACGCAGACACAAGACATTCATCTACAAACCAAAGTGTTCTGGGAATCCAGGTACAAATAGGATATAGAGCCAATCTCTCAAATATTCATCCCCGCCCTATTCAGGAGATTATTTGGCCAGGACGCCCCTTGCATGTCTTGGCGAGCCAGGGAGACTCTAAGCCAAGTGGTGCATTGGTTTCCTTTCGCTAAATATACTTTCATCCGAGTCTTCGGCTCGTTCAGGGCACCACATGCTATGCCTCGTTTCGTTACAGAAAAAATGCTCATGCAAGAGGTATGCTTCCAAATGTCCTCGGGCTTCTCCAGTGTCCTATCCAAAGGTAAGAAGAAGTCCTGGCCAGCGCTACCCCTCACTATCAGCGCATACACAGTTAAATATTTCAGAGAGGTAGGGGCAGAGGGAGAAGAGATGAAAAGCTATCACTTTGGGGCTTTAGAGTACCGAACATACGACCCGGAGAGGATAGTTCCCGAACACTCAAGAAGGCTAAATTAAAATGGAACTACCAGCATGTAGAACGAACGGGAGAAGATGAAAGAAGGAACTAGTACAATGCAGATAGACAACTTGCTCCGGGGGCGGACTCTGGCCAAGAGGATCCGGATGATCAAAGCCTGGAAGACAGGAGTCGCAAGTTAGGAGGTGCTTCTTCCTCTCTAGCTAAAAAGCCCTGGACCAGCACAGGGCTTGACACCTCTTCCCAATGGAAAGAAGTAGAGGCCAAAGCCTAGCAAGAGAGAGAAAAGAAAATAAAAGAGGACGAGGAGAAGCGCAAGAAGAGTTCAAAGGCAGATCAAAATAAGAAGCAGGCCGAGGAGGCCAGGAAGGAAAAGGAGGAAAAAGAGGCGCAGGCCGCAGCAAGACAGGCACTCAAGAAAGAGCTTGACAAAGCAGAAGCTGAACGCCAAAAGAAAGTAGACCAAGCTGCTGCAGCCGAGCGAAAGAGGAAAGCTGAAATAGAAGCAACAGTAGAAGCGGAGCGCAGGCGGAAGGAAGAGCATGAGAAGGCGGAAGTCGAGCGCTAGCAAAGGGAAAAGGAGGAAAAGAAGAAGAAAGAAGAGGAGGATAAAATGATAGAAGATATCGAGGTGTCTCCTCTCGAAGTACCTTTAGGCAGTACAGAAACCATGCTCTCCGATGTTAATTCCCCCCAGGGGCAGGAGGAGGAGGTCTTTGACCTCACCAGGCTCACATTCGACCAATTCTCCTTCAAAATTTGGCAAGAGAAGAGAAGGTCCCTGGCACAAAGTCCTTCTGCTGCATCCACGGTTGCAACTGGAAAAGACATAGTCTTTGAAACTAGGACTAATCCCATGATGATAGCATTGGCAGGCATGGCTTTCGTTGTGGCCACGGAAGAAAATGTAACCAGAATGAGTAGAGAAATCATTTCTCTACAAAACAAACTACGAGAAGCCGGAGAAGAAGGCAGAACAGGAGAGGTCGGCGTTGAAAGAAGAGGTGCAACAACTCCGAAGCAAGGCTCCCCCAGTCAATGAAGTTCCACTTGCCATTCTAAAGGAATGCGATGTATTAGAAGCGACCATGAGGCAGGTGTATGGGGAAATGTTCACCATAAAACAAACAGTCACTCCGTTGGTAAGAGCACGAGCAGAAACTAAGCAAAAGCATGAGTAGCTCAAGGAAGCCTCGGCTGCCTTAGATAAAATGATGGACTGGACAGTGCGATACCCTCAAGCTCCCGAGAATTTGCCTAAGAAGGATTGGATTCACACACAGGATGCCAAAGTCCAAATCCGTATGAAGATGCAATCCAAGGAAAAGCTATCCAAGGATTTGGACAAAGTGATGTCTTCATACGACCACCTGATCAGTGGCATAGACTCGATGCACACTCTTCACCACATTCTGTCGCTAGGGGCATTGGACGAAAGTAAGACCTGGGATCAAGTAGACCAAGAAATCCAGTCATTTCTGCAGCCCATCAAGCAAGCTGCTGCCGCCCCTGAGCTTGCAGCATCACAAGAAAATCTGGGTCAGTTTCTTGTTTCGCCAGTATGGGTTTACACCAAGCTCGCCTCCCTTTCAAACCAGATCTCACAAAAGAAGGAAACTCTAATCCCGAATGCTCTGGAGTGCATGCATCGGTTGAAAGAGGTGGTCCCTCTAGTCTCTCCCATAGTAGCAGAATACTAGACCTGGCAGGATTTCCTCAAAGGAAAGTAGATTGATGTTCCTGATCTCTCTATTGCGCGCCCATCTCCATGACTCAGTGGCCGTAGGTTGCAGGTCACACTGCCCACTAGGTCGCAAGTCACACTGCCCAATAAGTTGCAAGTCGCGCTCACTAGCCAGGTCGCAGGTCACAATTTTCTCCCAGGTTGCAGGGCAACTCAACTGGCGGGTAGGCGAAGAGTCAGGGAGCCCAAAGGGAAATTTTTATCTATAAAAACCCCTCCAGGGAAAATGTATAGGGATCTTCCTTTTTGGACTCAAGAGACCTATAGCATTGTATTGAAAGACAACATTCCTTTTGCATATGAATACAAATACTTTTTGAAATTCCTTTCGGATTTGATGTGTTTTGCTGGGAGAACACTATGATTATTTCTATACAATTTCAGAACATCTTTTGATTAATGAAACTGCACTTTCTAATGGCATCATTCACGCATTATGGTTTCCTATATCTGTGTTAATGATGTTCAGACTGATTACTTGCTGGATGGATGTTAATGACTTTGTTTATTAGCATTTCGTTTTATCTTTCATGAAATTAAAGGGGCATCTCGCCATAAAGAACTGTTTCTTTTGTGGTCAGAATATCCTACAAGCATAACCCCAAAGATGTGTTGTTGACAACACCCTCTTCGGCGTCTATGCTTTATTATTTGTCTTGCTACGCATAGTGTTACATACATGTTTAATGCATCAACCATGTATCTTGTATCATGTGAATAAGTGTGTGTCCGCAGGTTCGATCGAGTTCTTTTGAGACCAGAGGGAAGGTGATTTAAGTGGTAGCCGGACCCACACCCCGGACGGGATCCCCATTCCAAATGGTTCAAGGTCTAATTGGGACTTTCTATCGGGGACATCCCCTCACTGTTGGCTGAACAAATTTTCCCGTCAACAGAATTGGCACTAGAAGGAGGGCCTGAATGGTAGCCTCCCAGCATACAACCAACATTCCATAAAAAAATCCCCACGGGGAGGTCATAAACAACGAAACTGTCCCTCCTTTGGAAGATATTCCAAGGGTGGAGATGTCGTATTATGAAATTACCCACGCACAGTTGAGAGCCTTGCACCCAGCTGCCCGCAATCTCCTCAGGGATTTGCGATATGCCCCAATCATGCAATTCTTGTCCTATACTAGAACCCTGACTGAAAACACCACTCGTAATGGTGCCCTGGTGAGCACCGTGCCTGATTTGGTGAATCTCATGCTTGAAGACCTCGTCGCCACTGCTCAGCGTGACGAACCAATCCCCGAACTCCAAGATGGCGATGAGGAAAAATTTGGTCCCACCGAACCTTTTCCCGACCCTCAGCCCAACCAAGCCCAGCCAAAAAACAACCAAGCACACCCCCCACCTGGGGAAGGTGAGGAAGATAGAGGCCGAGGGAATGAAGGCGACAGAAATAGAGCCCGCAGAAACGAAGGCAAGGGAAATAGAGCCCGCCAGACTGGAGGTAGAGGAGATAGAGGCCGAGACCAAGGAAACCGTGCCAACAACCGTCGCCCAAACCAAAATAGGCCGCCTATCCACAACTGGGGATATCTTAGAGACTTTCCCTACCGTGAAAGATATCAAGATGAACATTCTCGCCATGAGGGAGGAGCATCGGTGTCAGGTTCGGGGGGTGAATCTGAGCCTGAGTTTAGGCACCACCAGCACGCTAGGAGGGTGCAACCCCTAGCTTGGATGGCCCAGTCACCATTAAATCTTTTGGGCCCACTCCACGACCTGCCTAGGCACCCGGAGAAACACCTCCCCAAGTTTGATCCCGAGAAAGGCACCTTGGCTGAGGATCATATAAGCAGCTTCTATCTTTCCCTGCAAATCATGAGGGTTCAGTCAGATGACGTTGCTTGCCGTCTGTTTCCGCATACTCTTGAAAACAAAGCAACCACTTGGTACCGCTCCCTCCCAAGTACCTCCATCACATCGTGAGACCAGTTTCGACGCGCATTCTTGCAGAAATTTTCAGAGGACAAAACCCCTTCCATGCTCCTCACGGAGTTAAGCACCATTAAGTGCCACAAGAAAGAGAAGGTGAGAGACTTCAATCAGCACTTTGCTACCATACTGCAAAAGTTTCCCTCAAACCTGGCATTGGATGACTCTATTACCATTGACTATTATACAAAAGCTCTCCCTAGGGATATCACTGTCTTCGTGAAATGTGAAGCTCGGCCCATGCTTGCAGCCAACTACGTAGCTGCCCTCACTGTAGAAAGAGACATGCTTTCTATAGGAGCCATCGATCATGAGGGCAGAGATGACCACAAACCAATCATGAAAAGGGGTCAGTCTGCCAAAAACAAAACCGTAGATAAGGATAAGGATGCTTTTGACTTTGAGGGTATAGAGAAGACCCTCAAGCTATTAACAAATGAAGTCTCTAATCTGAAGAGGAAGGGTATAGAGTCCACGACTAGTGCCAAGGTACCTAAGCCCTTTTTCAGAAAGAGCAACCCCAACACCAGCTGACCTCCATCCAACCCGAACACTGTTCTGAACATTGAAGAGATAGGAAAAGATAACTGCTGCTCTTTCCACCAGGCTGCCCACTCTGAAAAAAATGCCCCCAGTGGATTGGCAGCATGAACGCAGTGGTAAACTAGCTTCTGGATGATCAAACCCCAGGGGACGCAGGGGAGGATGATGTTTCCGACCACGATGAAGAGTTTCCCCCGGATGAAGAACCGACATCCTCAGTTCTTGCATTTGATGTTATCCGAGGGGACAACCATCTCACAGTCACTGATATCAACATGGCAGACAATCCTAAGGCCCCACCTGTAAGAAAATACAGCCTTAGGAGTAAAGGACCGGTTCTCAAACCATCCTTTGAGGAGAAGAAAAGGGCTTTCTTAAGGAAAATTGTGCCGCTGGGAAATGAACAACAAGTTGCCCCTAAGCAGCCCACAAATGACAACACCCGAGCAAATCAGAATATCAAGCTCCCGATGGGGTCCACCACAACCACTTCCGAACCCGGTCCCCAATCTGATTCGACATATAACATTGTAGAGGACATGAAGAAAACCAGAGCTAACATATCCCTCTATGAGCTTTCTCGCATCACGAATCAATGAGAACTCATTCTTAAAGCCTTCGCCAACACCTCAACTATTAAGCCTGTGAGAAACACGTCCGCGCAACCTAGTCCAAGTGTTCATTCCATCGTAAACGCCATCAATGCAAATTCCAGGGGGTCTACTCCTCCTTTCCTCCTGTCTTTTGAGATCTTCAACTTTAACGTCCATAACTGTCTAGTTGACTCTGGCACCTCCACAAACGTCATGCCACTATCTGTTTGTAAGAAACTAAACATCCGCCCAGAGAAAACTGACGCAAGGATCATTCAACTTGACATATCTCAAGTGCCAGCCCTAGGAGAACTGAATAACGTCATCATTCGCCTCTCGTCCGATTCTAGAGTCCATCAATGTATCGACATTGTAGTCGTTGACATTACGGAAGCCTACGACCTATTACTTAGTAGGGACTGGTCCAACAAGTTGCAAGGATATTTCGCCACTGACTGGTCCCACCTTTGGCTTCCTTACAAGGGCCGGAATAACCAAATCAGGGTCGAAAGCGAGCCTTATATGAAACATACTGTGACTAATTTGAATGCTACTAATGAACCCATCATTTTTTCCCAGGAGGAGCTTGGCATGTGCTTCTTGGAAGCCATTTTTGGATGTTATCACCCTCCTCAATATCCATTAGATCCTGAGATCCAGTCTGAATTAATACTCATCGCGGAAGATCAAGCCACTCCCGTCTTACACCAAACTGAATTTACGCCCCAACCTACAACCCCAAAGGAGCCAGAAAATGATGTATGGACCTTGTACTATGACATTTCTAAAACTCTTGACGAAGCTGGTGCGGGCTGCATCTTGCTAGACTCCCAAAAGAACAAATTCTTGATATCATGTCGGCTTGAGTTCCAATGCACGAACAATACTACTGAATATGAAGCTCTAATCCTCGAACTCAAGAAGGCATTGGACTTAAAGGTAAGGTGCTTACGAGTTATTGGAATCTCCGAGATCATTACTCGGCAGGTACGCAATACCATTCATTGTTTGTCTTCACATTTGAAGGCTTATCAGCAAGAGGTATGGCGTCTTATTTCTGCTTTCGATGCTTTTGGAATTAAATATGTTCTTAGAATGCACAATGTAGCAGCTGATACTCTGGCTAATGCTGCTGCTATATTTACCCCTTTGAGGGATGGCTTTTCTATTGAAGTTATATATAGACCCTTCGTGCCAGATAATATTACTAATCTACGCGTTTTTGATAATGATCAACAGATATTGGAGTTTATGCTCAACACTGAAGTATTCAAAGATGCGGCGATTGATGAGTCGGATCACGACCAAGCCTTGCAGGAAGAGCATGGCAAACGCAGGGAAAACCCCATGCCCAAGGGGATAGTATCACTTGAAAAGCTCTTCGACCTGTAAAGCTGATTCCACGACCCCCCAAATACCAAGGTGAAAAGTTCCATTTTGGCACATCGGCAAGTGAATTTGGGATCAGAAGAGAACCTGAAGTTCATTAACCTCGAGAAAGATTGTACCAATGAAGAGACGTAGGCATTCACCCAACTATTTCAGAAGTATCGAGACGTATTCGCTTGGACGTATAATGATTTACGTACTTACGATACTCGGATTATTCAGCACATCATACCCATGAAATAAGGTGTAAATCCGTTCCAACAAAAGCTCAGAAAGGTGCACCCTACTTTGGAACCGATGATTTTCAAAGAACTCAAGAAACTGTTGGATGCACGCATTATCTTTAAATTTCGTCACTCCACATGGGTATAAAATTTGGTCCCGGTACGGAAGAAGTCTGGTGAGATCCACTTATGCGTGGATTTCAGGAATTTGAATCGAGCCTCGAACAAAGACAATTACCCAGTGCCAGCCATGGAACAAATATTGCAATATGTGTCTGGATCTGAGATGGTCTCCTTGTTGGATGGATTTTCTAGTTACAACCAGGTGCTGGTAGCCGAACCAGACAGATTGAAAACTACCTTTCGAACAAAATGGGGAACATTCGCTTTTAGGCGCATGCCTTTTGGATTGATTAATGCAGGGGCAACTTTCCAGCGGGCCATGGATATAGCTTTCCGTGGTCTGATAGGTCAGAGCATGGTAGTCTATTTGGATGACGTCACTGTGTTTTCAAAACACCGGGGCGATCATTTACGCCACCTCAAACAAATCTTCGAGAGGTGCAAGAAATAAGGGATTTCACTCAACCCGAAAAAGAGCGTGTTTGCTGTGGCAGAAGGGAACTTGCTGGGCCACATTATTATGAAGCAGGGTGTTGTAGTAGATCCAGAGTGGGCGAAAGATATTTCCCAGATTTCTCCCCCGAGCAGTAAGAAAGCAATGCAATC
Source organism: Pinus albicaulis (assembly GCA_034641835.2). Classification (NCBI taxonomy): domain Eukaryota; kingdom Viridiplantae; phylum Streptophyta; class Pinopsida; order Pinales; family Pinaceae; genus Pinus; species Pinus albicaulis. The sequence continues at coordinate 25,526 of JAXQQM020068700.1, forward strand.
TTTCCTGGGAAAATCAATTTTTCCACAAGTTCATATCGGATTTCGCCCAGATAGTTAGACCTTTGCAGGGGATGATAAAAAAGAATGCGATGTTCAAATGGAACCCCTCAGAGAAGGAGGCGTTCACCAAAATCAAGCAGGCCATAGCTGAAGCACCATCCCTTCAAAGTTCGGACTTTAGCAGAGGCTTCATCCTATATACTTTCACTTCAGATTCTTCACTTGCAGCTGTCCTCACGCAGAAAGATGGCAACAATGATGAGCGGCCCATTTCCTTCATGAGTAATGGTTTACAAGGAGCTGAATTAAACTACCCTAAAATCGAGAAGCAAGCCTATGCGGTCTACAAAGCAGTCAAGCATTTCAGACCCTACATCTTGAAAAAACACGTCAAGGTTTTCGTTCCACATCCAGCGGTCCTCTCATTGTTTGTGCAGCAGGAGATAGGTGAGAGGCGCGACAACTAGGTGGCATGCCTGCAAGAGTATGCTTTAGAGTTTAAGCCAGCACACACACCATTAAAGGACAAGGTTTATGTCAAATGGCTGCGGAGGCGGCAAGTTCCCATGGAGTTGAAGAAGAGTGTTGGGAACAAGAGATCGATATGTACCAGAGCGACCATGTGCCTCAGTTGAGTATCTCCTCTTGGTACTCGGACATTTCAGGATACCTAGCCCAAGGTATTCTGGACCCTGCTCTAACTGCCCGGCAGAAACGCGCGATAAGACTCAAAGCTGCATCTTACCAGCTGATCCATGGGAAAATTTTCAAGAAACATTATGATGGGGTCATGTTACGTTGCTTAGAACATGATGAAGCGCAGAAAATCTTGACCGAGCTACACGACGGACCAGCTGGGGGTCATTTTTCCGGGGATACCACCGCCCATAAGATAATGCGCGCGGGATACTATTGGCCAACCCTTTTCAGAGACGCGCATACATATGTCCGGAAGTGCATTCAGTGCCAGAAGTTTGCAAACCGAGAAGCACGTCCAGCTGCCCCCTTATTGTTGGTAGCAGTAGAAGAACCTTTTCAACATTGGGACTTGGACGTCATTGGCGAAATCATACCTCACTCCTCCAAACAACACCTGTATATTCTTACAACTACCGATTATTTTACCAGGTGGGTCGAAGCAGCACCTTTACGCCAAATCAATGATCAGGAGGTAATAGAATTCGTCACTCGTTCCATCATCACCAGGTTTGGTGTTCCAACTTCCTTGGTTTTTGATAATGCAACTTACTTTTCATCTTTTAAATTATGTGATTTTGCCCTGGAAAACGGTATTGTTCTTAAAAATTTTGCAAATTACTATCCCCAAGGAAATGGTTTAGCTGAGTCGACTAATAAAAATCTGATCTGCATCATCAAGAAGACCCTGCTGTCCCACCAGCGCAACTGGCACAACGCCCTTTACAATGCACTTTGGGCTGACCGTCTCACGCCCAAGTCCTCCCTAGGCACCTCTCCTTATTTTCTCGTGTATGGAAAAGAGGTTGTTCTTCCTCCCCACTTATCTCTCCCTGCCCTTCAGCTATCCCAGGAATGTCATGGTACCCCATGCCCTACCTTGCAAACTCGAATTGACACCCTACTGAAGTTGGAGGAGGAAAGGCAAAAAACCCGGGAAAAGTTCGCCATCCACCACAGCTGAATCAAGAGATGGTTTGATAGAAAATCCACAGGTGATAAAAAATTTGAGGTAGGACACCTGGTCCTAAAATGGGATAAAGCTCACGAAGAAAAAGGAAAACATTCTAAGTTCCAAGCACTATGGACAGGTCCTTTCCAAGTTAAAGAAAAATTAGGTTCCCATACGTTTAAACTACAAACCCTTGAGGGAAGAGTCGAGGTCCTCCCGGTAAACGGCCATGACCTCAAACATTATTTCACTTAGCAGCCCTTGGAGGGCTATCTTATCCTTGTATCATAGTTTCCATTTCATCCCTTTTGTTTAAAATAAATAAATAAATAAATAAAAATAAAAATAAATTTGTAAAACGGAAGGTCTTGTCAGAGCTACACATTTGGCACACTGCAACAGGTTCTATGCTGATGGAAGGCCTTTTTCCGATAGACATAAAGGTGGTAAAGGCTTGCTTGTTACCGACACCTAAAGGCGGCGTATGATCTAGCTCAAGTCATCAAGCAGGGAGCCCACCTGGAAAGTTTGAGAGGGTGTCTGCAAAAGAAAGTGTGATGCAGTGGTAAATAGATCGGAAGGGAAAAGAGGTACTCCATGTTACGTCAGGGCATCTGGGAAAAACCAAAGTCCTCAGACCAGACCAGGAACAACCTCTCTGCAACAAAAATAAGTCGGGATCCCTCATCCACCCAAGGCAAAAAATTTCCCATCTCAAATAAGTTCCATGAGCACATCTAAATAAGTGCCCCAGGCACATTCAAAATAAGTGCAATAGCACAGTAATAAAGGGTAAAGGATTGAGAAAGGCTTCCTGCGCAGAGAGGTGATGTAGCGACTCCGCTGGGGTACTGACCAGGCTCGCTGGCAGCGGAGCAACGTTCATGATTCCTAGGCAGTGACTTAGCCAGGACCGAGAGGTTCGCTGGCAGCGGAGCAACACGATGAGGACAAAATAATCATACCGGATCCTACAGCTACTTGGAGTCCTCCAACCCTCTCGGTCTGGAGACCTGAAGGAATGAAATTTGGTTAATCAGCGCCTGAACAAGCCAGCAGGATGAGCAACCTCGCGAGGTGCCAAAAAGCCAAGCAATGTTGACCTTAAGGTAAAAGAAACAACGAGCGAAAGCCCCTCCCTCCCCCCTCAAAGGCTAACCATTAGCACAGACTCTGAGTTTGTCCAGTGAATCGCCATTTTTTGTAGCCTCTACAACACCCTCCAAAAAACCCCACTTCAAAATTTTTTGGAGCCCCTTAAACTTAAAGAAAACCAAGTAAAGATTCCATAAGGCTAAGTCGCAAAGTCGCAAAACTCTCTTTTTTAGAAAACCGCGACTCCGCGACCTTGCGACCCCACGACCTGAAGGTCGCAGGGTCGCAAGGTCGCAAGGTCGCAAGACTCAATTTTTCTGGAAAACCACGACCCCATGACTTTGCGACCCCGCGACCCGCAGGTCGCAAGGTCGCAAGGTCGCGAGGTCGCATATCTTTCTAATCGCTCAAATTGCGACCTTGCGACCTCATTAAATGCCTGCACGTGTGACCTTTTTATATAAAGGAGGTCGCTAGGTCGCATTTTTCATATGCGGCGGATAGAAAGAAATGGCTCTGACAGGTCGACTGGCACGCGATTTTCTCGGGTAAGTTTCCTTTTTCCCTCCTGTTGTTTCCTTCTTGGTTATTCTTGCTAAATCCCAGGCATCCTTAGCCTTTAAATTGATAATTTTCCCCAACCACTGTCTGTATTTCTTACCTAGGGTTTTTTTTTCTTTTTTCTGATTCATGTTTCCCCCACAATGCCCAAAAACATCACCACTTCGTGTCCAGACTTTCATGGCTACTCCCCTACTCCAAGAGCTATCCCTTGACCTCGCCTGGACCCTTTTGGCTTTGCATTCTCCCAGTTAAAGGGAAAAACACTCCACGCCGCGCGCGCCCAAAACCCTTGGGGAAGCCCTAGGGCGACCTGCGACCCCGCGACCTAGTCGCAAGGTCGCAAGGTCGCAGTTTCCAAATTGTTCAAGATTTGTGACCCCGCGACCCCGCGACCCAGTCGCAAGGTCGCAAGGTTGCATTTTCCTAGTTTTTGATAAATTTGCGACCCCACGACCCAGCAACCTAGTCGCAAGGTCGCAAGGTCGCATTTTCATACTTTTTCATGGTTCGCGACCCAACGACCCTGCAACCTAGTCGCAAGGTCGCAAGGTCGCATGTTGGCTACTTTCTCTCAATATGCGACCCCGCGACCCAGTAGACCATTTTTTCAATTTTTCTTGTGTCCCAGCTAAAATCATTGATAAACTGTAATTGGTCTATTATCATCATGTCGTTCTTATCATGGGATTCTTTCATGAATATGATAGGTGAACTTGAAGCAGACGCAGAGTGTATACCTGTTCTCTCGGATTCCAGCGACATGGCACCCCCAGTGTCCCAGAAGAAAGACAAGCACTTGGCAGTGGAAGATGTGGAGATGGACATGCCAGTGTCCCCACCCCTGATATACAGAGATACCTTTTTTACATTTGCAAAAGGGGACAGCATGTGATGGTACCAAGTGTACCATGAGTTTGCCATAACAGAATCGAAATTTCCAGAAGACCTCCCAAATTGGGAAGTATACTTAAAAGTCAAAAGGTCCAAGATGCATCTCGCAGGTGCTCATCCGGCCATATTTCCATGCCCAGAGATGATAGACTGGATCATACAGAAAACGGATCCCAAGAAGTTCGTGATTTGAGACAGCGAAGGCAAGGCTTTCGCAACGCTCGTAGGCTCAGATGCCCATGTTTATTACTCTTTGCCTCACCAAGAAGAAAACTTCACAGAAGAATGGGCTCTTTCCCATGTGGTCCTTGTAGTCGACACTATCAAGTAGTGGTGGGCAGAGCCCGAGAAATTCAAAGTCAAGAAAGATTAAGAATATCCGGTGGCTAGCTTGAGAAAAGTATATAAATTAGTAGCTGCCATGCTTTGCAGACTGTACGGGCGCCTCGATGCCACCACCTTCAACGACACATGGACTACTATCATGGAATATGTAACGGTGCATGGCACCCCTTTCAATTGGGCTAGTATATTGATGACCTCAATGCATATGAACTTGTCCTCGGCATTGGCCCCAGATGAAGGAATGCCTTCTGAGTTCTATATGGCCTCTTATCTATTGGATGTCGTCTATGCAAGGTTGCATTTTGAGGGATGGGCACATAACTAGGATTCCACGCAGACACAAGCCATTCATCTACAAACCAAAGTGTTTTTGGAATCCAGGTACAAACAGGATATAGAGCCAATCTCTCAAATATTCATCCCCGCCCTATTCAGGAGATTATTTGGCCAGGACGCCCCTTGCATGTCTTGGTGAGCCAGGGAGACTCTAAGCCAAGTGGCGCATTGGTTTCCTTTCGCTGAATATACTTTCATTCGAGTCTTTGGCTCGTTCAGGGCACCACATGCTATGCCTCGTTTCGTTACAGACAAAATGCTCATGCAAGAGGTATGCTTCCAAATGTCCTCGGGCTTCTCCAGTGTCCTGTCCAAACGTAAGAAGAAGCCCTAGCTAGCGCTACCCCTCACTATTGGCACGTACACAGTTAAAGATTTCAGCGAGGTAGGGGTAGAGGGAGAAGAGATGAAAAGCTATCACTTTGGGGCTTTAGAGTACCGAACATACGACCCGGAGAGGATAGTTCCCGAACACTGCAAGAAGGCTAAATTCAACTGGAACTACCAGCATGTAGAATGCCCGAGAGAAGATGAAAGAAGGAACTAGTACAATGCAGATAGACAACTTTCTTTAGGGGCGGACTCTGGCCAAGAGGATCCGGATGATCAAAGCCTGGAAGACAGGAGCCGCAAGTTAGGAGGTGCTTCTTCCTCTCTAGCTAAAAAGCCCCGGACCAACATAGGGCATGACACCTCTTCCCAACAGAAAGAAGTAGAGGCCAAAGCCTAGCAAGAGAGAGAAAAGAAAATAAAAGAGGATGAGGAAAAGCGCAAGAAGAGTTCAAAGGAAGATAAGAAGAAGAAGCAGGCCGAGGAGGCCAGGAAGGAAAAGGAGGAAAAAGAGGCGCAGGCCGCAGCAGAACAGGCACTCAAGAAAGAGCTTGACAAAGCAGAAGCTGAACGCCAAAAGGAAGCAGACCAAGCTGCTGTAGCCGAGCGAAAGAGGAAATTTGAAATAGAAGCAGTAGTAGAAGCGGAGCACAGGCGTAAGGAAGAGCATGAGAAGGCGAAAGCCGAGCGCCAGCAAAGGGAAAAGGAGGAAAAGAAGAAGAAAGAAGAGGAGGATGAAATGATAGAAGATATCGAGGTGTCTCCTCCTGAAGTACCTCTAGGCGGTACAGAAACCATCCTCTCCGATGTTAATTCCCCCCAGGGGCAGGAGGAGGAGGTCTTCGACCTCACCAGGCTCACATTTGACCAATTCTCCTTCAAAATCCGGTAAGAGAAGAGAAGGTCCCTGGCACAAAGTCCTTCCGCCGCATCCACGGTTGCAACTGGAAAATACATAGTCCTTGATACTAGGACTAATCCCATGATGATAGCATCAGCAGGTATGGCTTTCGCTGCAGCCACAGAAGAAAATGTAACCAAAATGAGTAGAGAAATCATTTCTCTACAAAACAGACTACAAGCAGCGGAGCAGCGGGAGAAGAAGGCGGAACAGGAGAGGTCGGCATTGAAAGGAGAGGTGCAACAACTCCAAAACAAGGCTCCCCCAGTCAATGAAGTTCCACTTGCCATTCTAAAGGAATGTGATGTATTAGAAGCAACCATGAGGCAGGTGTATGGGGAAATGTTCACCATAAAACAAACAGTCGCCCCGTTGGTAAGAGCACGAGCAGAAACTAAGAAAAAGCATGAGCAGCTCAAGGAAGCCTTGGCTGCCTTAGATAAAATGATGGACTGGACAGTGCGATACCCTCAAGCTCCCGAGCATTTTCCTAAGAAGGATTGGATTCACACACAAGATGCCAAAGTCCAAATCCGTATGAAGATGCAATCCAAGGAAAAGATATCCAAGGATTTGGACAAAGTGATGTCTTCATACGACCACCTGATCAGTGGCATAGACTCGATGCACACTCTTCACCACATTCCTTCGCTAGGGGCATTGGACGAAAGTAAGACCTGGGATCAAGTAGACCAAGAAATCCAGTCATTTCTACAGCCCATCAAGCAAGCTGCTGCCGCCCCCGAGCTTGCAGCATCACAAGAAAATCTAGGTCAGTTTCTTGTCGCGCCAGTACGGGTTTACACCAAGCTCGCCTCCCTTTCAAACCAGATCTCACAAAAGAAGGAAACTCTAATGCCGAATGCTCTGGAGTGTATGCATCGGTTGAAAGAGGAAGTCCCTCTAGTCTCTCCCATAGTAGCAGAATACCAGACCTGGTAGGACTTCCTCAAAGGAAAGCAGATTGATGTTCCTGACCTCTCTATTGTGCGCCCATCTCCATGACTCAGTGGCCATAGGTCGCAGGTCGCACTGCCCACTAGGTCGCAAGTCGCACTGCCCAATAGGTCGCAAGTCGCACTCACTAGCCAGGTTGCAGGTTGCAATTTTCTCCCAGGTCGCAGGGCAACTCAACCGGCGGGCAGGCGAAGAGTCAGGGAGCCCAAAGGGAAATTTTGAACTATAAAACCCCCTCCGGGGAAAATGTATAGGGATCTTCTTTTTTGGACTCAAGAGCCCTATAGCATTGTATTGAAAGACAACATTCCTTTTGCATATGAATACAAATACCTGTTGAAACTCCTTTCGGATTTGATGTGTTTTGCTGGGAGAACACTATGAGTATTTCTATACAGTTTCAGAACATCTTTTGATTAATGAAACTACACTTTCTAATGGCATCATTCACGCATTATGGTTTCCTATATCTGTGTTAATGATGTTCAGACTGATTACTTGCTGGATGGATGTTAATGACTTTGTTTATTAGCATTTCATTTTATCTTTAATGAAATTAAAGGGGCATCTCGCCATAAAGAACTGTTTCTTTTGTGTTCAGAATAGCCTACAAGCATAACCCCAAAGATGTGTTGTTGACAACACCCTCTTCGGCGTCTATGCTTTATTATTTGTCTTGCTACACATAGTGTTACATACATGTTTAATGCATCAACCATGTATCTAGTATCATGTGAATAAGTGTGTGTCTGCAGGTTCGATCGAGTTCTTTTGAGACCAGAGGGAAGGTGATTTAAGCGGTAGCTGGACCCACACCCCAGACAGGATCCCCATTCCAAACGGTTCAAGGTCTAATTGGGAATTTCTACCGGGGAGATCCCCTCACTGTTGGCCGGACAAATTTTCCCGTCAACACCATCCAAGCATAAATATAACTCGACATATAAAATCAACTTTTGCTGGGAGGATGTGAGGTCATATAACATACTCTTGTAGGATTATGAGGCAATATGAATATGATATATAGAAGAAAATGATCGCAGATTCGATGGCAGCATGTGAAGATCCCTAAACAGAAGATACAACAGTAGATATATCCTTTGATTGGTGGTTCTCTGGAACCCAATAGTGTTGGTATTTCCAATGGTTGATACCTCCAACTGTGGTAAATTTTCACCAAAAAATAGAACTAGGGTTTATGCTAGCACTATTATGGCTCTGATACCAATGTTTGGACAGATAGGGTAGCATGAAAACAAGTATAAAATGACAGGTGAAATCAACAAATGTTTCCAAAAATGATGTGGGGTTTTTGGAAAGCTTGTTGTGGGATAATTTGAGGGATTTCAGACAAATTTTCAGCCTTGTGAACTACAATAATATTTATTACTTGTTTGTGACTACATCTAGGGTCATTGTAAGAAAATTATAGCCAACAATAAAACTCTAAATACCCATCAATCAGAGCAGTTCATCTTTCCTTCAAGCATGAACCAATTTAAATCTTCATGTGTCTTCACCTTACAGAAACTTTGTGGCAGAAATGGTGGTGGTAAAAAATATCATAAGGGCTGTTAATATCTAGTGAATTTTTTTTTTTGAAACCCTTGGAAACATACAACAAACCCTTGAACAAAGGCACTAGAACCTTTGTGAAATCCTTAGGTAGCATTTGAATTGGACATCAATATGTCATTATAAACATTGGAGTGCTTTGGTATTCAGAGGCATTTCAAGAGGCCTTTTCATATCTTACTTGGAGTGGTTTGTGGATATACCTCTCATTGTTGGGTGTTCCTAGACTAGATCCTAGCAATCTAAAGCATGTATCAGATCCTAGTAATCTTTTGGGTGTTCCTAGTAACTTGTTGGTTGTATCAGATCCTATACCAACAGGTGTTCCTCCTTAGAAACATACATTCCTTAATTCATAGAGAATAACGCGAGGAAAAGGAGACCTTGAACCACATTTATATGCATAACCTTATGTTTTACCATTAGCTTGAGTACAACAGCCCGAAATAGGTCTAGCCTCCTCATCTTAGATATTATCTAGGCTTTACTTAGACAGTGCAGTTGATAAATGGTTTTCAACTGACCAACAATTTACACCCAAAACCGCAATTTGAACTTAGTTCAGGCTAGCAATGGAAAAATTGGATCTTCTAATCATCCAAAAGGTTATATAATTTCAACATTCTAATTGCCCCATTGCTAGGAAAAGCCAATTCTTTGAGTGTAGGAACCTCTTTTTTTTTATAAAAAGGCAAGTTTATACAAATGATAGAAAATTACTTGGTTTATAGGTGGTAGAAAGGTCAAAAAGGAATTTGGCCAGCCGAACTTTAGAAATGGTATCCACAAAACCATGTTTCATTAGTTTAGGTCCTTCAATCTACAAACAAAAAAAATGGACTGCTCTAGGGTTTTTTCAAGGTTTTGAATCCATATATTTACTCAAAATTCCATTTTAAATAACAAAATTAAGATTTGAAAAAAAAAAATTTGGGGTAATAAGACAAAAACTCAAAAATGTAACATGTTTAGATTCCAAAGATTACATTTTTTGGTAGCCACAATGCATGGGTTGTCTATAGTTGCACACAATCCATGTTATGTCTTACACCGTGACCTTATCTTAAGCCATACAGACACACCCTAGTCTAGTATTGACTATGTGAGTCTCTCTATATATATCATTGAATGTTCTGCTTTAGCTTATCCATCCATCCCTTGATCAGTCAATCAATCGATGATGGTGAAAGTGTCATCCATTCTCTTGCATTTTTGGTGCATTCAGGTTTTCATTCACCTTTGAAAATTCCATGATAGCAGTCAACGGCACAAATGGGAATTGAATCCAAGAAATTTGGAAGGGAAAGGCAAGTTGGATCATTATGGTCATCCCTATAGAAAGATCAATGCCCCAAGTTTCTTTCAACTTTGCAGAGGCGATCTGTATATAAATCTAACCAACTGGGGAGCTACCCTTGTCTCCCATGCTCTCCTTGATGCTAAAGGTAATCATCCCTAAACCCTACCCTTCAACTGATTTACCATCATTTACTCAGAGGGAGCTAGCTCATTAAGTATTGGTATTTATGCATTCAGGCCATCTAGTAGACGTACTTCTTGGCTATGACAATATTGCCTCATACATGGTATGTATTTGCATTTCCCTTTGGAAATTAGTACTGCCATCATATGCTATAATTTTAAGATAAATTTACAGTGTCTACTCACATATTGGAATGGATCTCAAATGTATGTGTTACCATGGGGAATATGAGATTGATTATTAATGCAGAACATGAGCTCAAGTAGACCTTACTTTGGTGCCTTGGTGGGTCGTGTAGCTTACTGTATCAAGGATGGAGAATTCACACTAAATGGGAAAGCATATCAGCTGCCTAAGAATGATGGCAACAACACACTCCATGGTGAAAATCTTCCTTTTCTATTCTGCATGGATGTTTTATCCAACTAACTAGAGCCCTATAATGACCACTACTCAGGAATAAAATCTCTCTTTTTCTGTATATGTATGTTTGTTTGTGGAGGTCTAGAGCACTACTATTTCAGGTAACATATGTGTAGTTTGGTAATATGAATGAATGCAGGAGGGCTGAGAGGGTTTGAAAATGTCCTGTGGAAAGTGAAGGAGAAGAGAGGCTTTGACATGCAGAATTTTATATGACAAAAAGAGTCTTTGAGCCACAAAGGAGGGATCTAACAAAATTTTGTTGATCCCCTACAACTATCAAGTGTTCAGCAAAGGAGGTGTTAAAACAGGTCTGCACTACATCAGAAGATACAACAAGTAGCGCTATATTGTATGGTGTTCCTATCAAGCGCTGAGGCCTAGACTTAACCATAAAATTTCCCCCTGTATCAGTCTTAAAATTGGTTTAAATAAATTCCAAAAATGATGCACAGGTCAGCTCAAATCAGTATGTCGGCTCCTTAATCAAAAGACACGACTGTTCAGTTCATACACAAACAACTATAAATAACTATTCATGCTCATCATTTTGGAATGAAAATTCGGTGAAAAATACAGTGATAATTTAGAGATAAAACAGGAGGCCAAGGAGATTAAAAGGGAGATCATAATTACAAAGTTTTGGGCTAGAAGAATATATCTCTTGTAGACCTATTTGCACTTGTGGAAATAATTTTTTTCGGAACTGAATTCAGGCCTGAAATTTCAGCCCTATCAAAGCTTGAAATTTCGGCCCTAACAGGCCTGTAACTTCGGCCTTTCCAGAAGCTCGGACCTGAGACTATTCTTTGCAACTCATTCCCTTCTAATTTAGACCTGTGGTGAAATATGTGACCTTGCAACAATCTTGTAATTTGGATCTAAAGTGGCAGTTTTGAAGACAAATTCAGAGCTGCAGATCTCTGTTTTTGGAATAAAATTTCAGAGAAGTCTTTAGAGGAACAATATTGAGTTTATTTTACAGTGAATATATCTAGCAGACCTATTGAAGAACATCTATTTCACACGACATCCGTTTGACTTCGTTCATGAATCGTTGGAAAGCGCTTGATGAGCTCTTCGACATGGAAACCTTTGCATCAACTTTTGAAGATATAAGTTTTTCGGGTTTGTAAAATCCATTTGGATTATAAAATCTTATTTTTTCTTTCAATTCAGTAGATCTGCATAATATTATGGCAGGAAATAATTAGTTAGGTTTCTGGGATTAGAAAATTTAACACATTCAAACCGTAGTTGATTAGGAAAATTGTGATGGAAGTTAATGTGAAAAGATTTTTCCCTAATTTTTGGTCATTTGTCCCTGATACAAAAGAACACCTCTCTTTTTCATGTCATTTTCTTTAGAGTTTTGATGACAAAGGAAAATATTCCATTATGCTATGAATCCTGTCTAGCAATCTGGACATGGTTGGAAGGTCTTGTTGTTGAATGCTTGATTATTTCTTGAATTACCACCATGGAATCTCCAATTACCACCAATTTTTTGACCTGCCTTGCACACAACATAGGACCTTAAAACAATTCTAGGGTTTTAGTAAATTATTGTAAATTATTGTGGTCCTCTAGGGTTGTAAATAGCCACCCCTGCACCTGCCACTCTTAAGTCACTATGGTGACTTTATTGCACATCAAAATTTATATTCTAGCACTATTTTATTGTCCACAGACTCTAAGTGATAACATTCAAGTGACCATCATTTTGGAAACTAATCGATGGCTTTTAAATTTTAATGCTTACTAAGAATTTCTTTTAATTGTCCAAGTCTGTTACTATGTCTTAATAATCTACTATGGGTGAAATGTTTTGCCATTTTTCATGACCTTGTTATGAGCAACACTTTACATATTGTATGTTGTCTCTAATTTGGAAAGGAAGTCAGTGTTGAAATAAAAGGACACTGAAAATGGAATTTTTTAAGAGACCACTTTCAAGCTTTGGGCATATATGGGACAATATTCCATTATGCTATGAATCCTACTTTATTCCATCACTATGGTGACTTTATTGCACATCAAAATTTATATTCTACCACTACTGTACTGTCCACAGAATCTAAGTGATGACATTCAAGTGACCATCCTTTTGGAAATGAATCGATGGCTTTTAAATTTTAATGCTTACACTAGTACATTTGGGGGAAATTCCGACACTTGGTTCCAACGCTTTTGACCAAATGTCGGAAATTTCCCCAAATTTTTTCAATCCCGCTTGAAACTGTCGCTATACCGATGTTTAGAGAAAAGTGTCGCAATATCGACACCTAGACAAAGTGTTGCAATTGTGACGTTTGGAGGAAGACGTCGCAATTGCGACACTATGCCCCAAAGCGTCACTATTGCAACGACTGCCTCCAAACGTCGCAAGTGCGACACAATGTCTAAGTGTTGCAATTGCGACGTTTTGAGGCATCCATCGCAATAGCGACGCTTTGTCTATTGTCGGTATTATGACACTTATATGCGTGCTAAATAAAAATATGACACTTATATGCGCGCTACATAAGAATTGTTTTATTAATAACTACATTAACAGCTGATATGACGCGCGCATTCAACCTCCGCTCTTGCAGAACAATATTCGTCCTCAGCATTGCATTCGCCCTCAGAATTTTCCCTCAGCTCTTGCAGAACAACATTCGTCCTCAGCTCTTGCAGAACAACATTCGCCCTCAGCATTCGCCCTTAGCTCTTGCAGAAAAACATTCGCCCTCAGCATTCGCCCTCAGCTCTTGCAGAACAAAATTCACCTTGCATTCGCCCTCAATGTTCGCCCTTAGCTCTTGCAGAACAACATTCGCCCTCAGCTCTTGCAAAATGGTAAGTTCTTACTGCAGGCCATTCCTCCTATGGTAGGGTTGACTCTATTTGGGTTTTTTTGGTCAATTCCATTGGATTGTGTTAGGCTATAGGGTTCTCTCTAGATGTCTTCCAATGTTCTTTAGGATGAGTTTCAAAGAGGATGTGTAAGATGTGTTTGTGCTTGCATGAATTTGACTCCACCAGTTTCATGAAGTTTAAGCTATGGATTTTAGTTCAACAAACTCATCCATCTCAACACCCAGTAACGAATTGCCCTTGGTCTGATCTATATTGAAGGTGAAGTGCAAAGTGGTAGAGAATGGGAGATCGAAAGTCATCAACTTTATCACAAGGGTAGTACTCCAGATCAAAAGTGATGAGCTTTAGTTCTCCATATTTGGGGATTTTCTGATATTTGGGGATTTTCTGATGACATACCAAAGGTCACATCCATACAACCATATCAAGGTCAATGTTGAGATCATTCTCATATAGATATAGGTCACTAATATATAGGGTTAATATCATCATCACTATCCATGGAAACCGAATGGTTACAAAATCTGTGATTGTGGTTGGCTCATTTATAATTATTACCCATTTACAGTAGAGCACAAAAACACTAAATATGGCCCGAGCAGAGCCTTTACAATAGGTAATGGAATTGCAACTGCTTCATCAATAACCAATAGCTCCACTTGATAAAAATTTTCATACTCTTGGGGCTGGATATACTGTAGAGCAAACAATTGTAGTTATCATTCGTGCTCCAATATATTAATATAATTTTTACATTGAACTGAAGAAAGGGAAACAAGCAAATGCTAGCCATCATACAATGCTTTGACATAAGATTTTTGAGTGACATACTTGAAAAAAAGAACTCATCCACTGATATTTATAATCATTTGAGTTATTCAAATTAAACACAATGTCAAGAATCAAGATTCAATACCCTCTATTATCTTCATCACCCAATACAAGATTTAAATTTTTCCCAAAGAAACGCTTATTAATTTGGCAGCCATTATTTCTCCCTGCTTTAAAAAACCTACATTTAAATGAAAACAAGCATTGCATTTCAACTACAAAAATCTATTAGTGTTCAAATGTACATGTGTGCATCACTTGTAGGGTATTCCTTTTCCACTTTCACATTATCCAAGAATGTGTGCAGTATAGTTCATATTTTTTGTGATTTAGATTATCTTGAAAAAGGAAAGGTAAATTATTTCCCATGGAAAAAGAAGGATTTCCCTTTTTACTACTAGAAATGGTATAACAAAGTTCCATTTCTACCCGAAACTCCTATGAAACAGGAACCAAATAAAGGCCATGTTCTCAATGGACATCATTTGGCTTTGAAAATGGCCATTGCATCGTGTTGCTTCTTATATTACATCACGATAGTTTCTTAGGTCATTTCTTGTTTCTTGAGATGAAAAACAACCAAAGAAATTGTGAAGATACTTTCAATATATAAATGACCATTTCTCAATCATATCTCAACTATTTTTTATTTTATTCAGTGGTTGCTTACTTTGAGAGAAATTTGACACTTTTATAAGGAATATAACATAAAAACACAAAATGGGAAGGAATTGATGAGGTAGATGACCTTTAGTTGTTGTCAATTAATAATTGATAATACACGATGCATGTTCTGTACTACAAACTAGATTCGTTCCTGGAGTTAGGTCACAGAGTATTGAATCAAAGTTGTAGTTTCTAACTTCTTGTATTGGTTCATCAATCTTGAAATTCAGACATTGCATGTCTTCATTGCTTCATGTTTGAATAATTTGCATTATATCATACAATAGGAAATTAGGAATTATGATTATTATTACTTTATGGATATGTTAAGTTACTTTTAAGTTTGCATGGTTTAGTGTGAAATTATTCTTGTGTGCCCCTAGGCCCAGGTGAAGGAATGCCAAGGACCGAGAACCATAGTTTTTAAATGGTATTGTTTCTTATACCCAAAAACCCCTCAACATCACTTCTTATTAGTTCTTAACAATAGTGTTGTAAACAATTTGAGAATTGATATAGAAAAATCTCGCACTTCTCAAGATAAAGTCCTAAAGCTAAAGTGTGATACCATATGTAATTAAATAGCCCCATTGTCACCTCACCAACATCTTTTCACTTCGGGCTAGCTCTCCTCCAACTCAAGGGGGGTTCTCCCTAGTAGATGTTAGGGATCTAATGGCCCAACAAAACCAAGTCAAGAGCCCCCTAACTCTCTATGTTTACGACTATCAATCAAAATATTGAACAATAGGGTCAGACATTCATCTTGAAGATAAAATTGCCAGGGTATTTTTGGGTAATTTCAAAGGGAAAGTCCCCAAACACATATAATCAAGGAATTATAATGTGATTTCAAACATTAAATATCAAAAAAATCATTTAAAGGATATTGAAAGGAAAAAGGTGATGGAAGATAGAAAGTGCCTTACTTAAATTCTCTAAGGATTTTTCAATATTTGCTCCAAAAGCTTCACTTCAAGGCCCTTTAAGATCGTCTCCAACAATGCTATACCATCAGCTTCAACAATGTTGCTCCAAAAATGTCCCCAAGGTCTTCAAAACAAGTTTACTAGAAGTTGCTCCAACAATATATTCAATAAGGTCTTCATTGTCAACTCGTCTCTTGTTTGGGTGCCTTAATGTGCAATGACATTTTTCTAGGACTGAATTCAATGCAATGCATATTTGAAACTCTAACTCTGTCTTCCGGTGTCTTATTAGAAATTATTTCAGTTTTCATTTTGTGTTTTCAAGTTAGATATTATTTTCAAGTTTTTACATTTATAATTTTATTGCAATGTGGTAGACTGATCAGGGCAGTACAGGAACAACCTCGAGACGGGATGATCGTGGAAAGAGGCCAGTGGAAGAACATGTAAAGTGCCAGCATTGCTCTATCTTCAGGTATTTTAGTTTTTTACATAATTGAAATAATATTAATTTTGTTCAAATATGCATACACCTAGCCATGGTACGCCTGATGATTCCCTCTTTGAGGAAGAGCTTTCTTCATCCCTATCTCCAACGGTCTTGTTGCGAAAAAAGGCACGAGATGCAAGGTCAGAATTTAATACTTTGATAGACGTGCCTCAAACACCTGAAACATAAGAGAGGATAAAAAAACTTATGACTCAGCTAGAAACATATCAGGTAATAATAAAAAGTCAAAAGGATATTTTTTTTGTTCTTCATGAGATGAATTGTGATAGTTTGATTTTTAATTTTTACATTGACTAAACTAACAAAAAGTTCTTTTGTATGTAGCGTTTTCTGGCACTTGCTAAACCCGGTGTTGGTGGTAGTGCGACACAAGGGCAAGAGATTGACCAAAAACCCTCTCGTACACCTTCTACACCTTTAGGTGCCAGCCAAGAAACACACCCTGCCCAAGCAGACACCCAGCCAACTGCTGAATGTGTTGGTAGTGATGAGGCTGATATGGCCAACTACATTATTGTGTTTCCTAGAGCTACATGTGTCAGCTCCACAGGGACCATTAATGGCACGTTGTTGGTGAAAAATGAAGGTGTCCCTATAAATCACGTACAACTCCCAGGTAAATTTTAATATTTTAACTATTTCATGTACTCTATCTAAAACATATTTATCATGATTTTTATTTTTAAATTAATGATAATATCTTTTTCTTTTCTTTTTTTTGTGTGTAGGAAACAATGAGTTCTACAGGTTTTTGGAGAGCCATGCGTTGGTAATTTTTGGCCCAACCATACGCACAAGGTGGAATTCCCAGAATTCCAACCTGAAAAAAGAACTTCTAGATTATCTAGAAGCCCTTTTTGGGGTCGACACATTTGACAGAACAACGATTTCTCGGGTAGCCGACAAATATTTGAAATATATCAGGGACACCTATAGGACGCAATTGAAATTTAAACCTAGATACGAGTGTCCTCTCACAGTTCCAGAGAGTGAGTGGAGAGCACTCATCCATGACGGAAAAGAGAAAAGGGCAAAGAAAGAAGGAAAAATGCCAACTGGACCCGCAAGGTAAATTACAACTTTAATTCAATAGCTTTAATTTTCTTATGTCTAAAATAAAAGTGTGCTACGTCATATCTGACTTCAATCTTTTGATGCTAGGTTGCCTGACACCTCAAAGGCAACCAAAGCTAGGATTGAAAAAAAGGGCCATCACAAGCTAGGCCAGGGCGGCTACTTGAAATTAGCCACAAGAATTGTAATTAAGTAGCTAAACATCTTATAATTAATTGTATCGCCTTCCAACGTTTTTGTAATCCTATCAAATATGATTAAAAATACACAATTATATGTAATGTAGGGTGATGACTTTGGAACAGAAACTACAGAGGAAGATAAAAATATCGCTTTCCATTTCGGCTATCAAGCCGTAGTTGAACGTCATAGAAGCTTGGGGCAGGTCCCAAGATCCAGAATGCCTGATAAGGTAAAAAATTAACCTTTCAATATGTTTGTTTTCGTACATAAATTTAATTTCTAACAACTTTGTTTAAATAAGGGGAGAAACACTACCGACGAGGAAAATAACCTAATTTTAGAGCCAAATGTAGATGATCCTCACGTGCAACCTGATCATTGTAGTGGGGACCAGGCCAACAATGCTACTATCAGTGAGGGCCGTGATGGTAATTAATTTCCACTTATAATTTTTTCTAATTATACCTTGATGGTTGTCCTTATAATGTTTTTTTTTTTAAATGACAGAGAATGTTTCCCTTGAGGATCTTACCACCAGAGAGGAAGACAGGGAAATAGTCCTAACGGCGACAACTGGTGCACCAGGTAAATAATCTCATTGAAATTTTTTTTATTAATATTACCGAACTAGTTCAATGATGTTTAAAAACTGACAATTAAAATTTAATATTATCTGCTTTTGTAGGCGATGCCCCGTCACTGGATGATACCAGACATCGTGACTACGCAACTAGGTCAGCAGTGCGGGTCGAAAGGCACGAAACAGGAACAGAGCACGATGATATTGATGATGTAATTAGGAGCTTTAGAAATATGAAGAAGAAAAAGAAAATTTGATAATGTAAAATATTGTATTATTATAAGACAAAAATTACCATACTTGGAACGTTTTTTGCGTTATATAAAAAACTCATTTATCATACTATTTTTATGTCAAGCATTAATTTCAATGTTTCCTTGCGTACTTTTTGTTGAATTGTTTTTTTATTAGTTATTGAATATTTTTTTTTATGCTCATGAAAGTAAAAAATGAAATATAGATTGGGTATTGGGGAATTGAGAGTGATGTGAGAGGGGGGGGAGGGGCCATAAGAGCTTCCACCTTCATGTGGTTGGCCCTGTTTAGTAGAGAATAATTTATTGGAGCGATTTAATCTTGGAGCAAACCTCCCTCGATCCAGTGTAGCAACAAAAAAGTCACTGTTGACTTAGTTGCTACTCTTTCAGATCGTGGAAGGCTTGTTCCAAGTTCATGCGACTCCAATAAATTGTTCTTGAAACAAAGAGGAGCTTATTCAGGTATGTTTTGACATTTTCAACATATGTTCTAACATTATCATAAGAATGCATCTTAGAGTAAAAAGTACTACATCAATTACTTTTATTTATTGTATAGATAATGATGGATTTTGATTGACTTGGCAGTGCGGGTACAAATCCTCTTACATCATGAGTAATACAACTTGTCAACCAGGGTCATGTCCAGGATATTTTTTCTTGTGCGCTTGACCAGGTTCATAATGTCACATTTTGCAAGTTCCTTTACAGTTCATAATTCAATATTAAGCTTGTTCATGATTATTATCTAGGTTTTTGTTATGTGTTTTTTCATCTATTTGATTGTAAGCAACTCTGCATGTTTCCTGTTGTTCACTATGATTTATCCCATTACCACTCCTAGGATGAATCCAACTTTATTGTTACATAGGTTACTTTATTTTTACTATGATTTATCCATTTACGATTTCATAGGTTACATCATGTAAATTTTTCAATCTCGGGTTGGTGATGAGCTTTAGTTCTCCAGATTTGGGGCTTTTCTAATATTTTCTCCCTCCTGTCATTCGTGCATCACCTCGTTGTTTGATCATGCCAATTATTCCCAACTATCTTTATATGTCTGTAATTTTGGAATTTGATTTAAAAAACTAGTACCCAACTTTGAGTTCAACTGGTGTTCGTGTAAGGTTGTTTGGGCTTTGGGAATATTGCTGGAGACTCTGCAACATTTAGGTATCTTGCCCTCAGTCATGGAGCTCTGAGGCAGGTGCTTGCCCAGTTGAATGATACTGCCAGAATTTCAGTGATAAGAAATGCTACATGGGCTCTGTCAAATTTTTTCCGTGACGTAAACCCCAACCACTATTCGAACAGGTAAGCAGAATACATTTTTTGCCTCTTCTTCTTAGTTCACAGATACTGTGGATTTTTTTTATATATCTTGGTGCTTGGTAGATTCGGACGTAATATGGACCTAGGCGCTTGTTCATTACAATGACTCTGTCATCAGGTTTTAGAAAATGCTCAGAAATTTGGGTTTCACAAGGGGATTACCCTTGCTTGCAATTATCGATTATCAATCACATTCAAAAAAAGTATTTTGTAGCATTTCTGAGCTCTTTGTAGGTGAATTTCCGAGGCAATTTCACAATATATGAACTAAATTTGTCTGTCCTTTTCAATACTCTGCGCTTGTAATAGAACCAGACAAACAATCTAGTGGCCAATGCAACAACAACAACACCTCCTGTTGTAATGCCTACAATTCACCCTCTCTGCACGCATGAATGACTATGGCACCCTCTTTTGTGAATAGGTATTGGAGCTGAAGGTACTGGTTTCGATTAGGATCGTGGAATTCAACATCCAAAATAGTATCAAATTCCACTGCAATATTATTCCCCGATGAGGGAAACAGTTCATTGACACCTATTGGACTCATCACCCCCAAATAGCCTCCAGGGCTACCCAGAGTGATCATCTTTGTTGCTGAGTATATTTTTATTTTTTCAGTGAGAGTTTAGGGTTTCTCTAACATAGCTTCAGAAATCTGATTCAGTGCCTGCTTGAATATTGTCACATAATACTCATGGTTTGGATTGATGAGCATGCTCTAAATGGTTGGTTGATTCATAAGAACCACCCATATAGTCATCTTGAGATATTTCAGAATTTGTCTCAGGTTTCCTTTTTCACCATTTCTAGTGGGTGGGGTGGTGTGGGGTGATCCATCAATACTGGTGCTCTTGCAGTAGGGAATTTTTTTTGGGGGATATAAAGGATCATTTGATGTAGATATCCCATTGGATGCATTCATAGATGGGCACGAGAGGTCAAGAATTTAAATTAAAAATATGTAACCTCTAGCATGGCAACCTGAAGGCCACGAGAGACACTGGTTAAAGATTGTTTTGTGTTGGCCTTAATATAGTCGTGATTTATTTCTATTATCTTAATGCAAATATATAGTCTGGTCTCATTAAAATGAGGATTGTGGTTGTATTTCTCTTTGGTTGTTTCTCTCTTAATGCTCTAGAAGTTGCCAAAAGTTGCGATAGTTGTTTAGTTTGCTTGTTACAACTTAAAAGTGGTTTTTAGCAATGGGAGTCATGTTTTTTAAGGTTCATACTAATATGAAGATCTTGTAATTATATATTTAGCATAAGAGAAGATGGCCTCTGCTTTGGGCAGTATGACAACAATTGCTACATCTACCTCATTGGGTAACAATGGAAAGGGGAAGAAGTTGGGTGCAATGTTTGATAATTATGGCAGACAATTGTCTTCTCTTTCAGTTTTTTCACCCATTTCCTTTAATTGCTCAAGCAGAAGAGGGACTCTGAGATTACGCGACAGAGAGAAGGTATTTAATACAAGAGCTATGGAAAAGGAGTTGTACTTCAACAAGGATGGCTCAGTGACAAAAAAATTGCAGGTCAGAGAAAAAATTATGTTTAAAGGAAGGTCACTTGCACGTGAAACTTCACTGTGGTGGATCTTTCCTTGTCCGCTTATATTCAATTTTAATGTGTTATTTTAATTTTTCATGGAGGGTTGTTTTGGCATATGGTCTGGCATTCAATTTCACACTTACTGAAAGCATTGTCAATTTGTCTTGCAGGCGGTGTGAACAAACTTGCTGATCTTGTTGGAGTCACCCTTGGGGCGAAGGGAAAAATGTTGTCTTGGAGAGCAAGTAGGTTCTCCGAAAATAGTTAATGATGGTGTGACAGTAGCTAAGGAGGTAATTTGTAGATGTGTGCTCTGGTTTTCTTTTTAGCATTGTATTAGTTCCCCCTCTTAAATGTCTTAGATTTGGTAGGCATAATTTGAAAACTCAAAGGTGAAAGGAAACATATTTGTTACCCAGTGGTCTACTTGGCCTATGGACTAGCCACATTAGGGTAATGCATAAAGCTTTTCACAACAATAAAAGGAAAGGGTTATGGCTGAGTCAAATTTTATTGTTATTGACAGTGTAATGAAATGTATCTCAATGCTATGGTTTTGGCCCTTTTATTGGTTGAATTAGAGGACCCAGTTGAAAATATTGGGGCCAAGTTGGTAAGGCAAGCTACGGCAAAGACAAATGATTTAGTTGGGGATGGAACCACAACATCTGTTGTTCTTACACATGTTGGAATATTGAAAAATTCCAGAACAATGAATGGAGAATAAATCTCTCTTCCTCTAACACAGAGAAAATAAAAATTTCTTTGACATGAGACAAAGTTTCAATACTTTGAAAACAAACTTCTATTCCCTTCAATAACTAAAAAAAAACCATTACACTTCTTCCTCACTAAGAGGGATTACAAAATTATGACTGCTACAAAACGCAATGCATAAAACCAACTCACTGTCTGTTCAAAACAAACATACTCTGTCTCTCAAACACTCTGTTGTGTTTTTCACTTTCGCACTGCTGTGCATAGACACTTAAAAAGTTACACTCAGTCTTTCACTTTTTACACACTGCTGTGTAATAAAAAATTTACGTACTGTCTATAAGAAAAACTACCAAGCTTTTTTGTCCTTTTTATTTTTATATGCCGTAACATATAAAACATATTATAATAAACCCTCTTTTAAAAAAAATAAAATTAAAACTAAATTCTATGGCCCACTTTTCATTTCGCATATGATATATATATAACATATGTTTAAAACATATGTATATATTAAAGCATACATAAAATTAAACTATCAAAACATTAAAGAACCCTTTCTGTCGGACTTCAAAAGTCTGAATAGATTGAATTTCAAACCAAATTCACGTTCCAAAATGGGATGCTGACGTCTACCTAATTTTAACTCGAATTCTCAATCCAATGTGCCCTATAAAAAATTCGGGTCCGGTTTTCAGGTTTTCAGATTCTCTTCAATTTCATGCGATCCAATATTAATGCTCCACGTGTCCTCCTTTTGAATTTACAAAACTGTCGGGTAAATTTATGTTTGTTTAATTTCTGGTTGGTGAATTGCGTTAATGCTGGCTGTTATGTTTAAATACAATCCTGTACAGAAATATGGCTGTGGCCGTCTACAAAAAAAACTTGCAGGAATTTTAAATGTTGAATTAAATTTCTGGATGGCATGCAAGCAACCTCCAAAAAAAAATGTTGTTGCTGCATCCGTCCTTCTGCTGCAGCAGTTGAAGTTAAAATTCAACAGCACATGGTTTAATAAGTGAGGGTGTAAAGGTAACTTTTTGTCGATAGTACTGGATTAAGATCATCTATTCATTTTTGTAGGGTCTTATGGTGTTTGGTTTTTAGTTTTGGGTTGGGCTTATTAAGTCTAAGATATTTTTTGAGTGAAAAAATTGCTATCAGGTATTAAAAAATTTTGGTTCTTTTGTCAAAATTTATGAGCTTGTTAGGAAATAAAAAACTGACAATGGTTTTATCTTAAATTTGTGGAAAATAATTTGAAATGAAACCTTTTTGTTTAGGTTTTTGCAGCAGGTGCAAACCCCGTTCAAATTACTAGGGGCATTGACAAGACAATAAAGGCCCTTGTTTCGGAACTCAAAATTTTGTCAAAGGAGGTAAACGCCTGCCTTTTGAGTAGGCTGGTTTTCCTTTTTGCTGATGGTTTGGTGTATCTAATTGAATTAGTTGCCTAAGGTATTTTTGGTTGCAAACTCCTTTTAATTTTTCATACAATATTGGCCTTGTGGAATACATTTGATTGTGTGGTCTTGTTAGATCTACAACATTTGTAGTTGTTTAGTCTTATGGCCGAGGTGCACTTTTATTATGGAAATAGTTGATGCAATATTGTCATTTAATCCTTACTGCAGGGTAGCATGTTGAGAAGTTTCTTTTGAAACATTTGGTATTCAAAATGACACTTGATCCTATACAACATCATGCACTTGACTTCAAAATTCATATTCAAAGTGTGCCAGACAATTCTTGAAAATTTTCAAATATTTATGTTGTTTTAAACCATTATCTTTTTCATGTATTGGATGCTAAAAATGAGAAAAAGACTTTGGTATGAAACCATCTGGTGAATAATTTCCTGCAAAACAACCACTTCCAAGACATGATTTAGAAGTAGAACATATGTACTTATGAAGCATAGAAAGATATCCTTGATGCATTGTTAATGTTTGGCTAGGGTTATTTTTGGAGAAAATAACTCCTTATTCCTAGAATAGTGATCTTCAATACAAGTAAATGCCAGAGAAGAGAGATCATCGTGTGACATAAACCTATTAACAAAAGTGAATAGGGAATGATTATTAATTATGGCATACTAAGTTGTCAGTGATTTTTACTATTTGTCTTTAACATGTAAAAATGTTAAATTCCAAACTTACATCATCATGTTTTGGCATCATGAGCTTGACTAATTGTCCACCATGCTCATAATTTCATTGTTGTATTCATATCTATAAACAATGTTTCAAATAATAATAAAAAAGTTCCATAAGAAAAATCCAGACCTCCATGTTGCTGCTCCTTGTGAGACAAAGTCAAAATTGCATTACACAATCTGACACATAAGAATCTCGTATATCCCGGTGGTATGTATCCAAATTCTTATAATAGTGTCTTCAAGACTTATGTTGACATTGCCAATGAGATATTTAAACAATGAAAGATGGAGCCTTCTTCATTGTTGTATATGTAACAGTCTTTTATTAATATAAAGATTGATGGTTTTGTCTTTCTAAAAATGAAATGTAAAAATAATTTATTGTGGTCAATTGAAAAGTTTTTTTTTTTAAAGCTTTTCATTATGGAAGGCCGACATAGATATATGCCCTTCTAATTGAAATTCGGACCTGCCCTTCAAATTTGATCACTGTGTGGGACCTTAACAAACAATAAAACTATTTCGCCGCGTGTTATATAAAACATATAACAAAACCTTTGTCAAAAATTCAAACGAACCCTTTAGCTGTGGGTATTTCATCACGAATTGATAATTTTACCATGTACCTTCTTCTAGAGGAATATTATTCCACTTGATTAGGTACTTCATAATGGTTATATGTCAAAGAGATACATAATGTTTATCTATAACTTTTTGTGGTTCAAGAATCAACTTTCATTTTTCATCTAATTTTGGAAGTTCTATTCACATTGGCATATTTTTTCCCAAAACCTTTTTTAGGCAAGATACATGAAAAACCTTATGAATGCAAGAAGAAGGAAAATATAACTTCTATACCACTTGTGCAATCCTATGAATACTTATTTAGGGCCATAACATTTTTGAGCTAATTCTTTATTCTTCCTTTTCTTGAATGAAGATTTCTTATAATGCTATAATCTAAAAAATACCCAATTACCCTCCTCAAATTATCTTTCACTTCAATGTTGTTCCCCTTGTTGTTTTATCATTTTTCATGTCATTTGAAGGTTTTCCATAATAATTGTCAAAGTTTCTTAGTATTTTCCATATGTGACTTTGTTTCCTATACTTTGGACTTGTCTTGCAAAAGTATGAGATACTAGGAGTTGGATATCCATAAAGGGCCTTAAATGGGGAAATTTTAGTAGATGTGTGATAGGTAGTATGATAGTATCATATTACCATTCTTCCTTGAGGAACCCACTTCATCCATTAAGATTGATTTTCTAAAGAGTAACATTGTAGATAACCTTAAAAACATTTGTTAACTATTTTTGTTTGACCATTTGATTGTGTTTGATATGTAGAACTCATGGCAGCTAGTGTTTCTCCACTCATATTAAATAATTATTTCCAAATTTTTCTTGCTACTATTACTTTAGGAAAACCATGAAGACTATGAATTTATTTCACAGACACTTCTGCCAATTGGCTTGTTGTTTATGTACTTTTAGCTCTACAAAAAAAATCTACAAAATTTGTCTATATAAATGACCACAAAAATGTAATACTTACCTTTATATTTTAGTAACCCTGTAATAAAGTCTATTGATATATCTTCTAGTCTTTGAATATGTATGTGGAATGGTTGAAGTAACCCTAGAGATTTTACTATCTCTCTTTTATTTATTATGCAAACCTGACCTTCTCTTACAAAATTTTGAATATCTTTCTTCATTCCTTCCAAAATATATTTTTTGATCCTTTGAGATGTTTTAAGGAACCCTGCATCCTACCATCAGAGAGACATGGGACTCCCTTAATATTTGTTTATTCAAATATGCTTGCGTGCATAAAAATATTCTACATTTGCACCAAAGTATATCTCTCTTTCACCCCCAATGCTCCATAGAGTTCATCCCATCCTTTATAAATTTTAGTTTTTGTTTAGTACTATTGTCATTTTTCCATTATGGCAAGCTTCTTCTAGCCACCTAGGAATAGAAAATGTAATTGGATATAAATTTGAGGCCTCTTCTATTTTATAAAGAGCATCATGTACTAAATTTTCCTTACCCTTTTTGCAGATGATCTCAAATTTAAAAATTTGCATTTTTTCTCCTCATTTTTGTTAATCTTCTAATGAAAATCATAGCTTCAAAAAATACTTTATGCTATCATGGTATATCTTGACTTTAAAGTACCTCCCAATGATATACTATCCCCATTTTTTATTGCATGTAATAATGCTTCCATTTATTTTTCATACGTAGATTTCACCAAATATTTTCTTTGAATTTCTTGCTTTTAAAAGCCAATGATATCCCTTATTGTGTTAATGTTACGTAAATTCCTTTTCCTAGTGCCTCACACTCTACTATGAATGTTTTACCAAAAGTAGGTGCAATCGATGTTGGTGTAGAAGACATGGCATCCATTAAAAGAGAGAATGCCAAAGTAGCCTCATCATTCCATAGAAATGATATTTTATTCAAGAGATATGTGAGTGGACTTGAAATGCATGCATAATTCTTAACAAATTGATCTGAAATTGTGAGAACAAAGTATTTCTCATACAGAGATTGGCAGTAAGGGGCATTTACTGGTTATTTCACCTTTACTAGAAAGGATGAAACCAGAAGCTTCTAGCCCACAAACTGGCTCTGCCTAAAGAAATAAAATGTAAACACAGTAATAGATCTGATCAATGAAAGTATTTGTTTATGTGCAAAGTATTCATTAATCCAAATTTTATGAGTGAATAAGCAAGATTAAGTATTCTGCAAAAGAAGTAATGTTGTTTGAAGATGAACTAATGAGTTTTGTTCACTGTATAAGCCTGCTTGGGAAAAGTGAACTTATGAAAAGTTATTGTTTAATGTAGCAGAATCTGAAATAATGCAGCAAAAATACACAGTATGACAGTAAGCAATTGTTTAAGCAGTTTTCCCCTCTCTTGGGCTACCTTTGCTGGGTCCAAAAGCCTCTAATTAGGCTTTTCCCTCTTTCATTAAATGCTCAAAATGTGAATTACACTGTATAGAAAGCCTCAAAAGGCAAAACAAGCTGCAAATTCAGATACATAAGGTTGAAATCAGTATAAAACGATTATTTATTCACCTCCATTGGATGAGTATAGTCCAAAACAACTGATCTTTCATTAGGCCCTAGTGGCTCCACAACCCAAATCGCTGGTAAAATCACTAATAGAACGCCCTGATGGTTCTGAAAACACTCCCAAGAGCTCCAGAATGCTTCAATACCCCAAAATAAAAATAAAAAAATTCGTCCAAAAAGGACTTCCCATCTGAAAGATATGCCATATTTACTAACTGCCAGTCTCCCCCTAAAAAAACTCAAGTTAAGTTTAGTTAACTGGAGCTAATCTGGCAAATCCGCCTAAATTGGCGGGCACGCTCCAAATTTGGCAGACTTTTAAATGCTGGCATTTAATTCTTCAGTTGTGGCCACATGCACCGTTGGGGCCGGCGGTTAGGCCTTAAATCCTTCGCCCATTTGCATGTTAACGGTGTATTAACTGCTAACCATGACCGTTTGGTTTTAATTCGCTCCCACATTGCACATTTTTTTAAAACAAACCACGTGGGCATACGTAAGCCCTATGTAACATGCCCATAACCTGCCTTTTCCTTTTAACATACGTTGGGTTTAAACCTTTGCATTTGGGTTTTAACACATTTTTAATATGAAACCTTTACGTTGCCATATTAAACCCATAACATGTCATATAAACCTTTAAACTTTAACATGTGGGTTTTTAAACTAATATGGAGTTTAATTAATATAATTAATATATATTTTAATTTAATTAATATTTAATATATATATAAAAAATATTAATATAATATACGATTTTTTAAATCAAATAAAATATTAAATTTTTAATATATATAAAACATTAATTAAATTTTAATATATTAAAAATATTTCTCCACATTAAAATCATGAAGCCATTCAACATTAGAGGTTATTGGGCTATTTCAAAATGCAACATCTTCTTCATACGGCATCGGTTTTCAGTGTCGTTCACGGCGTTGGGATCGTATTGCCTAGGCCTATCCCGTCGCTTAGGTTCCAAATCAATTTGAGCACTTTCATTTTTGAGCATTTTTCTACAAGGGACTTGATCTCCTGATCACAAATGATCAATAATATCATGTAAGTCTAAAACATCTTCTAAGAACCTTGATTTTCTTAGGAATAGGTCATTTTGTAATAGCTTGCATCTTTTGAGGCTCCAACTTCACTCCTTCCTTTAAAACAATATGAACCAAATACTCGAATTCTTATTTCCCCAAAGCACATTTGGATATTTTTACATAAAAATGATTGTTCTCAATAATTTATATAACTTTTCCACATGTTTAGTGTGGTATTCCCATGATTTATTATAAATATGTGTATTATCAAAGAAAACCAACACAAATTTTATAAGATGGGATCAAACAAAATTGTTCTTAAGTCGAGCCCGCCGAACTTCAAACAGCGATAAACCATAATTCAAACCAAATTCGCGTTCCAAAATAGCCTGCTGACGTCGGCCAATTTTGTGACGCGAAAACCAAATGAATTCCACCCTAATCTTTTTTGGGTCCAAAGTTGGGCTGGCGTACGGAGGGAGAGTTGTGACGCGAATTTCTTATCAAATTCGCCCTAATATTTTTCGGGTCCGGATTTCCACTGCGCGAGCGGCCCAAACAAAGATCCGCTCCAATCAATTTATGCCATGTGTCCTCAATCAAAAGTTTCCCTGTTCCCAGATGCAGGTGCATTCGATGGCGTTTAAGGCGATGGGACATGGATGTGGCGATTTCATATCAATCCAATTAAGTTTTAACGCTGTTCAATTAGCCGATATTTAAGTTCCAAGGTTTTCACATCAAATCGCATTAAGTTTTAACACTGTTCAAGATCAGACCTCCACTCCTGTTAGTGATTCCGCATGCTCCAAGATCCGGCCTTCGGCTCTCATTAATGAGAGATTAATTATGACGGGCGTTCTTCAATTTCATTGCAGTCGGGTCGATAAAATGGCGTTTCGCTATGGTTTTTCAGACGAGCCGGTTGCTGGGTTACATTGCTTGCTCACTGTGATCGGAAGGAGAAGTGGCCAGCTGAAATGCTGCTT
The DNA here is from genome assembly GCA_034641835.2 of Pinus albicaulis. Taxonomy (NCBI): domain Eukaryota; kingdom Viridiplantae; phylum Streptophyta; class Pinopsida; order Pinales; family Pinaceae; genus Pinus; species Pinus albicaulis. The sequence goes on from JAXQQM020068700.1 coordinate 54,870, forward strand.
AGACCTTGGTGCATATTTGCATTTATCTCGGTTTGTTCTGTGTCTGTCTTCCTCGGTTTCGTGGAATCCTGCTTCTCCGTCTCGTCTTGTGCCCACTGCTGAGACTGCACCCATGCGTCACCTGCGTCAAAGGATGCGTTGCCGCAGGGGGAGCACTAGAGGTCAACCCCTGCGCGCTCCCTCCAGCCCCTCAACCAAGTCTTCTTCCCAGTCCAGTGATTATTACGCAGGTCCCTATCCAAACACTAGAAGTGGGCGGGGTCGGGTTCTAGGATCTGGCCACCGTATGGGCTCCCCTGCTCCTCATTTCCCCACCGCTTCACCTTCTCCCATGACGCGCACTGCACTTTTTTCCTTTAATTTCTCTCTGAACCGCCCACGAATCACAACTTCAATCACCGTGGTTTTCCGTGAGGAGGCCCAAATGGAGGAACAATGCACCCGTCCGGCAGGTCTGAGCTCAGAAAAATCCAGCCAGCATTTGGGCCTTCAGGAGGGGAGTGGTGGCGTGAATGTGGAGATAACACCTGGCGATCCTGGACCTTCCGAAGGATGGTGCCGAATCGTCGAGGAACCACCGGAGGAGTAGTTTGGTTAATTTGGTTTTCTTGCTTCACAGGCCCACTTAATTGGGCATGTTTTAGATTATATTACTGTGCTGGACCTCTGTAATATTTTTGAATTCTGTAAACGTTCAAGACTGGTTTCCCCGTATGAGGGCAGTCTTCTTAATTTTTTGATTTTTTGATGACAAATTTGCCATGAGTCTGGGCAATGTTTTTGACTTTGGTGTAATTTTATTCCCACTGTTAATAGATTAACTTTACTTAGAAAAAAAAATGTTGCCCTGTTTCTATTTTAATCCTGTTTTTTGAAATACAGAGCCATGTTTATATGATTTTTTATAGTCGAAGCGCTGCGGGGTGGTTTATTATATTAATATTTCACGGTTGAATTATGTTCATAACAATTGGAAAAAAAAATGTTGCCCTGTTTCTATTTTAAACCTGTTTTTTGAAATACAGAGCCATGTTTATATGGTCTACGTATTATACTCTTTCTCTGTATATCTACAGGAACCTTTTTGCTATGAACAGGGTGGATGCTGTAGCGAGCTACTAATGGAAACAAGCGAGCCTGAACCTTACATCTCGGATGCAACAGATGGTTACCAATTTTGGAATCAAGCGAGCCTGATCTTACAAGCGAGCCTGGGTTTCTGCAGATGGTTTTTATTTCCGGGAACAAGCGAGCCAGAACATACAATCAACCCTGGGTTTATACATATTTTTTCTCTATCATGGATGTTTTTTGTGTGAGGTGTATATCAACAGTACATGTCTCTGCACATTTGCTGTATCTGATTTATGACACTATTTTATTTGTTGACAGGTTATCTCTCTACCTTCAAAACTAGCGATGCTGGTTTATTGATATGGTCGATGGTATTTTTATATTTTGGACATATCACACTCCTCACATGATTAGCGTTTTTCTCTGTTCAAGGATTTTGGGTACTTTAATTTGTATTTGGAACAATGGACGTCGGTACTCTATGTGTTGCTTTACTATTCTACATACTGCTATTTCACTTTCTTATAGATGCCTCGGGCATATTTGGATGCTTTCTCAGATTGTCGATAATCTCCATGTGGACCGTTACTGGGTTTTATATCAAGTCCCTATATGTGACATGGGTATTTTTCTATCACTGTCTGGGGTGGGACTTCCACTTTTCTGGATGGATATTTGGGTTCCAATCTTCAGATGTGAAAATGTAATGACTTCATGGACTGTTTTTCTTCATATAATATATTCAAAACAACGTTTTTTCTCTTGTGAAAAAAAATGATTGTTTATAGTCGAAGCGCTGCGGGGTGGTTTATTATATTAATATTTCACGGTCGAATTATGTTCATAACAATTGGAAAAAAAAATGTTGCCCTGTTTCTATTTTAAACCTGTTTTTTGAAATATAGAGCCATGTTTATATGATTGTTTATAGTCGAAGCACTGCGGGGTGGTTTATTATATTAATATTTCACGGTCATTGGAATGCCCACAATTCATAACAAATATTGGAGATTTACTGTCCTATTTTAAAGTTTCATTTTTTTTTTTTAAATTGAACCCGCCGTCGGTATACCAACGCTTTGTAAGCATCGGTCTTCCGACGTCTTGAACGATTTCCATCGTTCTTATTAGGGTCGTTATTGCGACACTTTTGGAGTGCGTCGGTATTGTGACGCTTCTAGGACGGTTCGGTCTTGCGACACTTTTGCAATGCATCGGTCTTGCGACACTTTTGTATGGCGTCGGAATTGCGACAACTTAAAAACGTCGGAAGAGCGACAGTATAAAAACGTCGGAAGAGTGATGTTTAAAACGTTGGACCACATTTCATCGGAATTGTGACAGTTTACAAACGTTAGAAGAGAAACATTCAAAACGTCGGACCACATTTCGTCGGCATTGCGACAGTTTACAAATGTCGGAAGCGCGACGGTTTGGGAAACATCGAAAGAGCGACGCTTTTTTGGAAGCGACGGAAAAAGTGTCGGTAGTGCGACACTTTGTCAGTGCGTCGGAATTGTGATGTAATGACAAACCACGTTTTGCCCGTCCTCGAACTGTCGCTCTTGCGACGACTATGTGTCGGAATAGCGACGAAGTGGCCGTCGGAAATTGGGCCAAATTTTCTAGTGTTAGTAAGAATTTCTTTTAGTTGTCCAAGTTTGTTACTCTGTCTTAATAATATACTATGGGTGAATTTTTTTTCCATTTTTCATGACCTGTTATGAGCAACACTTTACATATTGTATGTTATCTCTGATTTGGAAAGGAAGTCAATGTTGAAATAAAAGGATACTGAAAATGGAATTATTTAAGAGACCACTTTCAAGATTTGGGCATATATGGGACAAAAGTAACCTTTTATTTGTTTTGCAGGGACTATTTCTTGGTTCTGTTGGAGCAGCCTTGAAAAGAGTTTGAATATCACTCATATCCTGTTGGTAGCAAATGCATTGGTGCCTGCTTATCCAAGGGATTTTAAATACAAGCAAGTTGAAGGTTGGTGATCCTCCCTTTTGCTGTTTTAAAATAGCTTAGTTCCTATTTATCACTTTGTGAGTATGTTGGCTATAGGATGGGATTCAGATTCATTTGGAGTCCATGTTATAGTCCATGATATCGAAATAGTCTCCTTTTACTCTTCTTATTGTATTGGTTTATTTGTCTAAACAGAATATTTTATGATTTCTATTTGCATATGACTAGTATCAATGATGTTAAGGAGGGTTTATCTCACTCAGGGTGCCATATGTAAGCAAGTGACCAATTACTCGCTGCTTGGTTTTGTTAATGGATTTGTTTGTGTAGGCCTTCTTTTTTAATAGAAAAATACATCTCATATATACAAGAATTACAACAGCAGAACAAAAAGTGGAAGGATATATAAAAGGGAGTTTATATTCTCTTGTTTGTTTCCTTGAAATACATATCCTGGAGAAACCCACTAGGCACTCCCCTCATTCCAAGGATAGTACTTAGAGTAAAATAGGATTCTTCAAGGCTTGCTACAGCAAAATGTAACACCTTAGTGCAAAGCTTTACTAAGTACTCTAGCTCAAGGGCAACATAGGGATCAATCACCACTTTCACCTTAGTAGCTTCTCCTCTGCAGTTCTATGGATGGATGTCCCCACAACGGAGACTATCTTAGAAAATCTTGGAGATTAAGTAACCCAAGAATTCTTAGGCTAAATACCTTTCAAGGATTCTACTAAATACACACCAAATTCCAAGGATATTATTCGATAAGGTCGGGCTTCGAGTTAGATGAGGGAAGAAATTCGAAAGACCTATGGCTAAGTCTAGAGGGCTAAGATAGTACTAGAAATGCTCAATTAGATTTCAAATACATGGTACTTTTAATTTAATGATTGCTGTTATAAATTAGGGTTTATAATAGACACAATTTACTGCATGCAAAATTTATGACAACAATAAATTGCTACGGGGAGCCTGGTCATGCTTGTTTTTCTCATATTCCAGTTCAAAGAGCATTTCCACAATGAAAAAAAAGCCTTGTTAGATTGGCCAGAACCCCGGAATAAGCCATATAGCCTAAATAGATTCGTATCTCTTGTGTGCCATTCATAGAGACCGTTTGAGTGGAATGATTCCAAGTTGTTATAAGTAAGGGGAGATTGACCTGTTTAGAGAAGAGGTAGGGCGTAGTCAGGTATTACATGACATTCCTTTTTTGAAAGTCAAAGAGCCTCCGGTAGGTAATGTTCTGTCGGTCCTCCAAGGTCATAGGAATAATCCCACGGTTGAGCCAAGATCAGTCCTCTGATACCACTATAATATTCTCTAGGGAAAATTGAAAATGAAAACAAACAATTAAAGCACATGCACGCATAAAATTTAAACACATAGGTTAAAAATGCATTGAAAAAAATTGTTGCAGTCCAACCCAAATGACCCTTTAAGCCACATGTTCTACTAAAAAATCCATCCTATACTTTGTCCTATTTAATCAACAAGCAAGGATCCCATCAAAGTTTGCAGCAACATAGAATCCCAAATTAGAATAACAAAACAACTTGTATATATCTAGAAACCAATCCTAGTGTTTTCTTCTGTCTTTAGTTTGCTTCTGTCTTTAGTTTGAAATTTTCTCAATAGTTCTATACCTCAATATGGTTGATTGAAAAATGAAATGTTCATGTATCACATAATTTTCTGACTTTTCCATGGCATTCCAAGCTTCTTCATCAAGTTAGGTTTCAACTCCAGTTGCCCAAATAACAAAGCATTTGATCTTGCTTGTCTTCTCATTCTTTTTACCTAAAAAAAAATATAGAACGCATAAAATCACTAATATGTTTTTCAGAACAAATTAACATGGAAGAACAGTGAATTTATCTAGGGAACCCCCCTTCATGCCAAAAGAGAGCTGGCCTAAAGGTTCTATTGATATAACAGTCGATAGAACTTCCAAGGGTTGCCTCAACATTTGCAATTTGGACAATTTGGACTTGAGTGCAAATCCAACATGTAACAGGATCAAAACTTCTTATCCTCAAACAATGCAGGCATTGGACATATGGATAATCTGGTTGTCATCTACTTATTCCTAAGAAATACTAAAGACATGTATTACCGATGGAAACTACTTAAGGGTTAAAACATAACTATTGGAAGTAAATTTACACTCACCCTATGTTTTATGCCCCGAACAAGTTTTGGAAAGCTACACCAGCAACCTTCTCATTCATGATTACTGGGCCTCCACTGTTACCTGGGTTAATAGTTGCATCAATTTGTATAGCCATAAGATGAGAAACCCCATGCACATATTGTGTCAGTTCTACCCTTGAGACAACTCCCCTAATCATAGAGTTATTGTCACCACCTGGAGTTGACAACAAAATTCACGTTATTAAAGATCATTAACCAGACCAAAGAATCTTCTGATTATGTTCACAGATTTCAGAAAGACATGTAAAATATATGCAAAGATATTAGCATTAACGAAATGATATAGGAGAAAACTGTCATGACATTACAGATTACTAAAAACACTACTTAACAATAATATGACGCAAACATTAACTGCAATCCAACAAGGAACATAAAAATGTCTTCCAGAATAATAAACAAGAAATTAACATGCAATTAGCCAATTACTGAATTAATACCTTACCCTAATAGAAATGTTGTGCACTAGATGTTGCAATAGAGACTATTTCCAATAGGTGTAAGCCAACACACTCAATTCTATGGAGAAGGACAAAATGATACACATTTCACAGTCCCTATCTTTTTTCTAAAAACGTAAAATAAATTTCTTTACCCTAACAAAAGATAGGATGGCAACCATCATATAAAAGAAAGGGGAAAAAGTGTCATTGTTCCCAAATCACAGCAAGCAAGATATTCTTGATGGTAATAATCATCACATAGGAAAATGCAATTGAAAAAACTTAGGTTTGCAAGGCATGCCAAATGGGAGAGAAGGACGAGATCAATTCTCAAATCTGGTGGAGTTTTGACATTAAAAACTTTGATGCTAGATTACCTCCTTACTTTCACTGTTCAGATCTACGCAACCTCAAACAACAAAATGGGTGCAACTTTTGGAAAACATATATGTTTCAATACATCAAATAATACAACGGATTTCTAGGAAACAGGGCACATTATATATATATATTCTAGATGCACAGACACACATACATATCAAACAATACAACAGATTTCTAGGAAACAAAGTATATACATATATAGATACACATACACACATACATATCAAACAATACATCAGATTTATAGGAAACAAGGTACATATATACACACACATCAAAGAATACAAAATATTTCTACGAAACAGGGCATCTATATATACACACACATCAAAGGATACAACAAATTTCTACGAAATAGGGCGTCTATATACACACACATACACACACCTGAAAAGGAGATTTATATATAGTTCCTATATAGATGGGTGAGAACTTTGAAGTTACAGTATCATTGTTACTGCACTGTATTTTTTCTATATTAGTATACAAATATTTTTTAGCATGTAAGATGTCAGATCCACCCACAACTATTTGAAAAGACAATTAAAATTAAAAATTGTTTTTATTCGTCACAAAAGGGGCTTGCAAGTCAGTGAAACTAGGGCATTGTAAATACGCCGACTATGGTTTCACACCCCCATGTCACATGTTTGCTCCTCATGAACTATTTCAAGAAAATTTGACAAATAAAGAAAACAGGTTAATGAAAATTCCTCGAATTCGTTACTGGAATTCATTTGTTTAACCCTATCAAAAAATACCATATTTTTGTGGCTTCTAGTTTTGGCCTTTACAAGCCTTAAATAGTCCCTCTTACCCCCTGAAAATTCAAGGCTTATTTTTCATTTCTATTGGCATCTCTCTCTCAGTAACATAACAGAAATTCATGGATTTTAGTGATAATTACAGGTTGCAACAAGAGACTTAGGGTGCCATGCACCTTGCTATTTTTCCCCACCACAATCCATAATCCAAGGCAAGAATAAAAGTCTAGATATTGTAAGCATGAAGAGAGACCTGGAAGATGAACACCCTTGCTTGGAATATGACATAAACATGCTTTATGGAAAGCAAAAGTCAAATAAAAAATTGACATGAAGAACACCCTACCAGGGGAAATTGTCAAGGCACAATTTATGGTGAGGAGTTATCTAAGGGTGCAATTTTTCCCAGCGGAGGAATGGGCCATCTTATCCCATTCACCAAGTTCGCCCAGCACCTCTCGGCACACCATGGATTCACCGTTGCGTTCATTACATGCAAATGGATGTTATCCGGTCTTGAATGCATAAAGTCCTCACAAGGTCTAGATATCCGCTTTGTCCAGCTCCCTCATGTGGAAATCCAAGAAGATGAGGGACAATACATGAAGGTGGAAACCCTTGTATCAGAGTTATTGGAGAACTCAAAAGGATTAGCAAGCTGACCTGGTAACATTAACCCCCAACATATTAAATCACTGAGGAATGGAAAGGTTAATCCCACCGATGCTAGGCGAATGCCCCTAATTTATCCAGTCGGGCAGCTAACACCCAGGTTGGATGGTTGGATCGGTTGTGCATTAAGATTAATACTCTATGGGAAAAATTACAAAGGCATGAAGAGGTTGTAGCAGAGCCCTAGAAGAGTATGAACGTGCATATGCAGAAGCTATAACCACCAAAAACATAAACAAAATAGATGAAGCTCGACTACTTACTAATAATTACTAATTAGACCAACATTATAACATCCTCTTTATCTATTCATTCCTCAATCCATCAATCCTTACCTCATTCGTTGGTGAAGCCAGCGATCCTAGCCATCCATCCCATGAAGACCAGTCTATTTTTCTACTTGACTGGCGGGATTTTCACCAGTGGCAATATCAATCGAGCCTCTTGGATGAAGGAGAGCAGGTAAAAGTTGAAGGACAATGACAAATTAATATAGTTTACTATAGCCAAATTCAGAGTTCTTGAACATGTTTTCTGCTCCGAATTGCAGTGAAAGCCCCAAATCAGGAGAAGAAGATTTCAAATAAAGATCAAAAAAGAGTGAACCCAAATCTGATATAATAAGTTCGGGTTAAAAATATAGTAGAGTGGATAGAAGAATTGAATGTCAAATAAGGGTATGGAATCTGCGGCGAAATCATAAAAATTATGAGCAGAGAAAGAGCACCGAACTCTGTCCCAGACCTAGCAAGGAGAATATCGACGGGAAAATAAATTTTAATAGGTTGATTTAAATTTTATAGTAGCCACCAAATTAGATTTTAATAGGTAGTCAAATAAATTGCTATGGTCGGTTAGATTTTCATCAAGTTTTATTTTTATGTGAGTAAAAATAATGTTAAACTCATTAGAGTATTAATCAAAATTATATTATACTTCTCTAATTTAGTAAGAATTCTAATTAATCAAAATTATATTATATTTCGCTAATATAAGTAAGACTGTTCATATAAAGAGGGAAAATGAACATGAGCTTGGAAATATCTATCAACCTTTAAGGTAGTGAAAATTATCTTTAAATCAATGAATAATGTTATCAATAAATTTAAGTAGGTATAGTTAGTTTCTTATTTTTGAGGAAGTTCATTTAGAGCTTTAAAATACCCAATTAGAAGGCCTTCACAGGTGTTGTTAACAGAGACATGGGATAAATTTTGATTAAAGGAATTAAGGGGTACAATAAGATCAATGTATAGCACCTACTCAAATCACCAAGAATATATACAAACCATCAAGATGACACACTTCTCTGAGCAAAATTATGAAACACCATGGAATAACTCAGATTAAAACTTATAGTCAATCAATCAATAGTTAGAACATAGTGTTTAAGTGAACACAATAAAAATAGTACACATTGGACATAATATCATATACACATGGATCATACATATCCAACTAAATGTGGTAGCTAAAGGAACTTCTTCCTACACATAGTGTCCTAGATGGCTAAGGCAAGGTGTCATCAAAACAATGATACATTCATGAATTACATATAGATCCATATACCTTAGATGAAAAATGATTAATGTGATAGGAATCCTAGGGGTTGAGATGACAATCAAATTTTAAAATATCCTCTAAAAGCCCATATAGAAAATGGGGTAACATATCCTATGACATCCAACTTGTGATATATGGTGGGAAATACTTAAAGTATATCTAAAGAAAGATGTCTCATTGAGGTCTAGGTCAAGAAGAGGTACAATTCCTAACTAATTTGGTATCTCGTTGAGGTCTAGGTCAAGAAGAGGTACAATGCCTCACTAATTTGGTAGTTGAAGAAGTTTAAATCTTGGTTTGTCAATTTGGCCCTAAGTAGGTAGGAAAATATAGAAGGAGGTGACCCCCTTGGAAGAGTTCTAAAAGGGAAGGGCACATAAGGCCTTATATAAAGATCTAAATTCAAGTACCTCCCTCATAAAAAGTTCTAGACATGTATTTAAAGAATGTAGATAATGACTCGTCCAAATGTTGATAAAGACAATAGAACATCCCTTGAATCTCATAATAAATGGGGACATCTACAAATGGAAACACTGGTAGATGTTATTACGAAGAGGAAGGTCATTATGATTCGTTTCAACTCGACGCGAATGTAAACCCACTTTGAACGCACCAATGGAGATATGAAGGGAAACATCTGATACTCTTGAGTGTATGTGGTTAAACAAAAAGTCCCCCTTTCATTTGCATGAAGTGTTCCTGATACAAATCCATGTTACAGTCGAGGCCCTAAAAATATGAAGTCCAAGTACATTGAATGTATTGTCTATAAATAACCTCTCTAACAACCTGACACAAACATATAATGATTTCATTTACATTTGAGGTGTAAATCACTTGAATTGTGTTACAACTTTAATCGCTCCCCAACAAAACTGTGTCATGCTTCCTTGTGATGATGCTTCAACCCTATTGGAAAACAACCTCACAATGTAAAAGGAATTTAAACATGATGTAACTTTAATAGTGCCCGACATTCACCCTTTGGCTCACTACCCATGGCTAATTTGAGGTTATTTCAAGCACAGATGTGGATAATATCATTTTATTGTCTCTTATGTATAGTATTCTACATTGACACAATTGAGTTTGTTTAAAAAACAAAATATTTATATTGAGGGTTCACTCCTTGTGCATTAGGGATAGATAGGCCTTGTCTTTATGAGTGATCTATTCATTTCCAACTCCTTAGTCCTTCAAATTTTGCACGTCGTTAGGCCCAATACACCTACCCTTCTACTAGTCTTGTTTTCCTTCACAAGCACAAGACTTGGGGCTCTTCTTTGATAGTCACCTAACAACCCTCCAACTGTACTTGGACTACCATTAATTTTCCCAACCATGGTCAATTATTTTACTGATATAGTGCCCACAACACTGTCCTCATCTAGGGATCCTCAAAATTTCCACCTAATAATGATTTGAGTCCTCTCAAAATCACTATTTTTGTGTACCAATTTCTTTGTTGTCCAATCTATGAACAAATCTGAACTACTCCTCTTATCATCCTTCTAACACTTTGTATATGCTTGAACTAGGGTCACAAAAAATCCACTAAAAGTCAATTGACTAATTGTTTATAGGTTGCTTCAGATATTTGTCCAAAACTCTCTAGACAATCCCCCAAAATCAACTCCTCTTCATGTCCATCCATTCCTCATAATATGCCACAATTATTCTACCCAATCTTCTACTTAGGTTCCACCTTCCTTTGTATTTTATATCTTCGCACATACTTCTGCAAACCATCTTCCAAATTTGTGGTATATATTGCAGAGATAAACCTCTCTCCAAGGGTCCAGACCCCTCTTCTTCTACACATATTTGTCACGGTCTTAAGGGCATACCTTATGGATTGAACATGTTAAGAAACCTCCTTAACTACGGCATTATACTTCTATTCGAATTGTCTTAGAACAAACCCTATCCACCTAGAGCAAAAATAACAACTCTTACCTCCATGAGAGACACAACCTATCTCATATGGACCCATAGATTCTGGGAACTTCTTTAACTGAATTAGGGTTTAAGGGTTTAAAGGTTTAGGGTTTAAGGGGTTAGGGGTTAAGGGTTTAGGGGGTTAAATGGTTTAGGGGTTTACTAGGGGTTTACGGGGTTAAATGGGTTAGGGGTTAAGGGTTTAGAGGTTTACGGTTTAGGGGTTAAATGGGTCAGGGGTTTAGAGGTTTAGGGGGTTAAATGGGTTAGGGGTTGGGAATTAGTGTTTAAGGGTTTAGGGGTTAAGATTATAGTTTCATTGGTCTCTGTTTGTGCACAATAGTTGCTTTATCTTTGCATCTTAATGTAACAATTTTGTAAGTATTGTTGCTTGTTTCCATGTCTTCTTTATTTATTAATTTATAGTATTTGTTAGCCATTGCTTTACATTTATTGATGAAAATGTCTATTGCAATCAAACCAAATGTATGTTCAATCTCCAGTTTCAAACTCAGCCACAGTGTTGTCACACAATTTAAGTCCGGAGAATGGCCATCTGATGAAGTCTTAATAACCAAACTACACCTCATGACTACTCTAGAAAATATTAAGTTCGAGTGTCCCACATTCATGAGAAATTTGGCCCTTACACTCTTGCTCCACATGACTGTGTCCTAGAAATACCCTTGTTTATTGCAAAAACATCTAATGTTTTCGACCTTGTCCCTTAACAGACCAAGGAAACATATGTGACTGAGAGGAATGGAAAGCACTACAAATTTGAAGAGAGTACAAAAGAATAAGATGGTTTAAAGGATAAGCTTGAAGAATGTAACAGTGTTGAAACAACTAAAAGTTGTCCCAAAAAAATAGTTGATAATGTGAAACCTTCTTCTGTACCAGTCAAGCAAGACTACATTCATGTGAGAGCAAGAAGAGGCCAACCAACTGATAGGCATAGCCTGGAAGATAGGGTATGGTTCCCTATTTTTGATGAAATATCTGATCTACATTTTGTCTATCAAAGATTAACCATTTAAACCTTGCCAACAGGGCGTAATTAACCTAATCGTAGGTCGCAATATGTCATGATATATATTAACTATAGATATATATGATAAGGAATAATAAAGACATAGATTGATAGAGGTGGCGAGACAAGGGGAGTCACAAGGGAGAGATGGAGATAAACTGAAGGAGAGGGGAGAGAAGGAATGGAGAGAGAGAGAGGGAGAGTAGTGAGAGAGGTAGAGAAGGGTAAGAGAGGGAGATAGTGACACAAAGATGGAAGAGGATGATGTTGAGAGGGCTTTCTTGGGTGACTCTGGGATCAACCCGAAGGTGGTTAGACAAATCTCTTCTAAGTTACAAATCTGAAGAGAAAAAACTGGTGATGTATATGTGGTTGCTCAACCTGGGCTGTATGGAAAATCTTGGCTGAGAGTGTTTACCTTTCCGTGTCTTCACGAAAGTAGGTTGTCTGGTCAAAGAATAAGATCATGAAAACATGTAGGTGATGGTTCTGTAGTAATTTCTCAGCCTTATCTTCAGAATGGCTAACATAGAGGATCAAGTTTGAATACAGGATATAACTTGATGAATTTGGAGATTTAGAGTTGAAGAAAAAATTGTGGTGATGTTTGGATGGGTGCTAATTTGTAGGGTTTTCCATTTTTATAATTTTCTTTGTTGTGCTTTCTACCATGCTACCTAGTTGCTTTCATGTTTCCATAGCATTTTAACTTTTTCGATTTCTATCTCTCTATTGTTTCTTGCCCCATTTGAAATGCCATCCTTATTTCTTAGGTGTTTTCTTCAATATAGTGTGAATATTTTTCCATCACACAACTTCTGTGGGGTTTGTCTACATAAATAGCTTGTAAGGCCCATTCATTAGGGTATTTGATGAAATGAAATGATTATCGATGATCACCAACTAATGGTACTTGCAGATATTTACTCTAACAATTCTACAGTTTTCTTGTGCCAACAATTATACAACATTTTAACCTCATGAATTATTCTCCTCTGTTCTCTTAGTTGATTCTATAAGCACTTATTGCTGTTGTCAAATTTTACTCTCTGGTCCCATTGAGATATTTCATTTATTTGTGGACATTGATCTATTTCATTTCATTTCTTCAATTTTGCTGACTGTTATGTGTTTCCTTTGGCAAGTTCCTTCTTTCTTACCTATGCTTTTTCTGCTTAAGCATTCCAGCCAACCAAAGCAACAGGGGTAGCAGGAGCCACGCAGTCTAGCCAGAGCCCAGCAGGGGCAGCGCAGAGGCAGTAGGAGCCACGCAAGCCCAGTCAGGGCAGCGCAGGGGCAGTGTAAGCCCTTCAAGTGTGACACAAGCCCTTATTGAGCAGTAGAGGCCGACGCAGGCCAGTTAGGCTAACGTAGAGGGATTCAGAGCAACGTATTATTGTCATTTTTATTTCTCTGTTGGGTGAACCAATTTTTGTGCCCAGGATTGTTGTACTTAGATTCTGCATAATAATGAAAACCCTCCAGAGCTAGCTGCACCAATTTTCCCACATTGGGTTTTTTCCAGGGATAGTTGTCCAGAAAATCTGTGTGTGACTTTGTCTATGAGCATGTTATTCAATATTTGATCTGTATGTGTAGGTTGCTAGTTGTATTTACTATTTACTTCGCTAATTTATTGAATATTTTAGAAATTAACTTGTAACTTAATTCAAGTAGGAGAATTAAATCAAGATAATGCGATAGGGTTTCTTAGATTAAGAAATTTTCACATTCCCTAGGTCTATCCCCATTAGGTCACCTAGGGCAACAATTTCCCAGGAATATAGCTAGAGGAAAAATTCTATCTCCTAGAGGCAACTGCGTTTCTGGGTGCCCTCACTCTCCTTAGAACATGGGTCAATTCCGACAGTGAAATCTCTGGATACCTCAAGCCCTAGCTCTAGGATCAAGTTTTTCCTAGGTGTTCCCAAGGACAGAACCTAGTAGGATCAATTTGACCTATCGAAGTAAAAAAACTTGTCTGATCCTTTCTCATCACCTTATCCAGGATAGGAACATCATTGGTTGCTAAATTCCATCCCCGAACCTAGGTTGGGTCCACTTGGACCCGTGTGGTCCCATTTGGTGTCAAAGGCCTTTCATCAAGGACCATTTGGGAATCCAAGTTCCCAAAGGATTTTAGGGATTGAGAACTTCCTTCATAAGTATTATTCTTCTCCCTCAACCCTTCAATCCCCATCCTCTCTCCCTAGAAGTTAATTCCCTTGCTTAAAAGGAAAGCAAGTCCCACTCTTTATTTTATCTTAGGGAAAGTGTTTCGAGGGTCACTTCCCACCTATTCATTGACCTATACTCTACAAGTGACTTCCTAAACTACCGGGACTCCACCCATCGGTGAAATTCCGTGAAGAGCAAGGAGCCTTAGCTGTGGTGACAATGGGCTAAGCCTCCATCTTTTCCCTTGTCCTATCAGTTGCCCTCTTAGGAACCCCTTTTAGATCCACTACTAGTTTGAGTGGTAACAAATTGTTCACAATTCCATTTGTGAACAACTCTTTGGTATGCCCACTTTTGCCATACTACAGCTCTAAGATGAGAAGTCTAGGGCTATGGAGGCTGCCCTTCTTCTCACTGAATCAATCCTCTACAATATAGTGAACTAGGGCTAGTTGGTTGGCCCACTTGAATGTTACTTTAGTCCTTCAAAGTCTACACATCCTTAGTCCCTATACACCTATCCTTCTACCAATTTTGTTGTCCTTCACCAGAACAAGAGTCGAGGCTCTTCTTTGACAGTAACCTAAAAACCCTCCAACTGTACTTGGCTTACCATCAATCTGCCCAACCACAATCAATTCTTTTTACTGAAATAGGGCCCACAATATTGTCTTCATCTAGGGCTCTTCAAATTTGCCACCTAACAATGGTTTGAGTCCTCTCAAGAACATTGTTCTTGTGTATCGAGAATTTGATCTTTTTTGTCCAATCTATGAACAAATATGAACTACTCCTCTTATCATACTTATAACAATCTGTAGATGACTGAACTAGGGTCACAAATCAGCCACTAATAGTCCATTCACTAATTTTTTATAGGTTTCTTTAGATCTTTGTCTAAAACTCTATGGAAAGTCAACCAAAATCAACTCCCCTGCATGTCAATCCATTCTTCATATGGCACATTTCTTCTACATGCTCAATCTTTTGCTTAGGTTCCACCCTCCTTTGGATCTGTTGTCTCCACACATACTGAATCTGCAATCCATCTTCCAGATCTGTGGTCTTTATTGCAGAAATAAACCTCGCTCTAAGGGTCACAACCCATCTTCTTCTACGCAAATTTTTCATAGTCTTAAGGTCATACCTTATGAACTAAACATGCTAGGAAATTGTCCTAACTAGGGCATTATACTTATGTACTTCTAATTGTTTTAAAACAAAACCTATCCACACATAGAAAAAACACGACTCTTGCCTCCATAAGAGACTCAACCTAGCTCATATGGATCCATACATTCTGGGCATTTCTTTGACTGAATCTTGACATGAACTTCAGATCTCAATGTCGACCCTCAAACTAGGGTTAACTCAGTCAATATTATGCTTGTGTCGACTTCTGTTATGGCTCTAAATTACAGTGCAAGCCCTCCTCCATTTATGTTGGTCTTTATCACAGACCTTGTGACATACTAACCAACACAAGGAAAGATGGTATCAACCCTCTCTTATATTTCATGTAGAAAATATAACCAATGGGATTCAATCTGATCTTGTAATCATGTACTAAAACAAGATACCGAATCCTTCCTACAATTTGTGGAAACAAAACACAATCGCACAATCACATATAAGTAAGAGAAACAAGTTATCAATCACACAACACAAGATGTATCTGGAGAAGCAACTGCTCAAAACCCTCTATCTCTATTTTGTATTAAGTCAAGGAATCATGAAACAAGACAATGCTTAATCTCTCTTAAGATTCTCCAGCACTCTGCCAATTATCTCCTGCCGATCTAGGAAAAATCGGTCTAGTACTTAGCCAATTCTCAGCCTTCCTTCAGCCTGCCTTGCACACGCAATTCCTATGGAATTATCTCCATATTAATTAGGAAAATCAACCTTCCTTGATTGCGCAATCCATCATGGCATCCCAATGACTTTATAATTGCACGTGGGAAATTTTCTATAAATACAACTGATAGTTATGTTCCTCTAAACTATGTTACAATAAGGATCAAGGGTCTTTTTATTATTTAAAATAATATAAAACCCTAAACAACCAAAACCCTATCCTGAGGAGATGTAACACCAAGAGTTTATGGGCCCCGTTGGGGTTAGTTGGGTAGCCAACTTCCCGGGGTCATAAATTGGTCATATGATCTTCGTTTGACGCACATGATACCTCGTTAGAAAGATCTCTCCAAGGACTAAAAATACTAATATGATTTCTATGAAATCACCAAACCTTTCATGCCCAAAAAAACATCGTTTGGGGCCTCAAAACAGCTTTGAAAGTTCAGGACTCGAAAATTTGACAAAAATAGTAAATTGTGCTATAATTAAGGAAACTGAAGAACTAAAAGAGACAATGGCAAGGGCCCAAGTGGAATAGGCGGGTGGCCATCAATATCCACCTCGATCACCTTAAATCAAATTTCTTGAGCTAACTCAATCATCATGACTTAGTTAATTGACACAAGTTGTTATGAGACGAAATTACAATTTATTGTCCAATTTATTTAAGGGAAAAATAAATTAGACACCTCACATTCCTCACTCCTAGTACATCAAAATTCCTCACCAGTGTGGGAGCATTTTTTTTGTCCTTTCTAGTCTCTAATTTGACTGTTTCTTGTTGCAAATTTCAACACTCCCTCTCAACAAGAAAGGAATTCAATCTATCCCCATCCGGTACCTTTGGAATGTTCTGCATGCTACACTTCTCTAGTGTTGTTTGCACCTGTAACTCGTGAAACCGAATAGTCTCTGAACAACTGAATAAGTATAATGCATCTGTCATCAAAATCTTCTGACTACTGCTAGCTACTGCACCTGTCTAGTACTGGATTCTCTGCACTGCTGCTGACATCTGCATCCGTGCCCTTTGAACTATTGCTAACTCTATTTGTGATCTAGTATTTTACATCTGTCACTATGATTTCTATCTTGCTGACATCTGACTACATCAATCTAATTGATCCTTCCTACTACTGTTGTACTGTGGGCTCCTCGTAGCTAGGTTCAATCCATGAGACACGCCATCTCAATGGACCTTGCCCAATTTTCTTATCTTGGGATTATGTCTACACATAACCCCACCTTACACCTCAAGGTATGGCTGCTCCCTCTTCCCATCTGGCTCAAAATTTCCCCCTCATGGAGGTCTCTGCTTCAATGGATGCTTCCACTCGGTCTCCTCTCTAATTCTCCAATTATGGCAGCTACTCCACAACCTTCTGAGACTGCTTCTCATGAGGATGCATGTTGAGAGGTAATTTATGCTCCCTCTAAACCACCAAGTCTCTAACTTCTGCCTTTCTCCTTAAAGCTTTGCATGCATCTGGTACCTCAAGTGCATATAGGTTCTTGACTCGCGCACAGTGTAATTGTCCCAAAGTTACCAAAATTTTCTAAAAAAGATTTGAATTTAAATTGATGATATCTCCCTCATCCGAGCTCCGATTTGACCGATTATTTTTCCATTTGGGTAGATTTTTGCAAGGAATCCAAATATTCTATTTGTTTTCGAAAATTTTACACCAAAATATTCAAAGATTCTCTACAAACTCGCTTCCAAAAATATTCCTGCTCTGATACCATGTAGAAAATCTAACCAATGAGATTCAATCTAATCTTGTAATCTACTAAAACAAGACACTGAATCCTTCCTACAATTTACGGAAACAAAACACGATCGCATAATCATATATAAGTAAGATAAATAAATTATCAATTTCACAACAACATGATGCATTTGGGGAAAGAAACTAATCAAAACCCCTCTATCTCTATTGTGTATTAAGTCAAGGAATCATGAAACAATACAATGCTTAATCTCTCATGAGATTCTCTAGCACTCTGTCAATTGTCTCCCGTTGATCTAGGTAAACTCGGTCTAGTACTTAGCCAATTATCATCCTTACTTCAGCCTCCCTTACTCATGCAATTCCTAGGGAATTAACTCCTTATTAATTAGGAAAATCAGTCTTCCTCGATTGCGCAATCCATCATGGAATCTCAATGAATTTATAATTGCACATGGTAAACTTTCTCTGAATAAAACTGATAGTTATGTTCCTTTTAACCTCTGTCTCAACTGGGTATTCCTCGAAACTCACATGCATGAAAATATTAATAGTGAATTATCAGTTATCTAATTGATCACTCATTGTGAATTAAATCTAATTTAATTCACTGGACCTCTCACTAGCTCATCCACTCAGTTAGAACTAGTTAAACTGATTTTAACTCATTTAATTGAGTTAATTACAATTGCACCCCACTAATGCATCAACTTCAACTGGACCCAAAAATTATTAGAATCCCTCTAGATGCCTCATATTAGAACCTCAAATCGAATTTCTTGAGCTAACTCTGTCATCATGACTTAATTAACTGACAGAAGTTGTTATGAGATGAAATTAAAATTTATTGTCCAATTTATTTAAGGGAAAAATAAATTAGACGCCCCACATTCCTCACTCCTAGTGCATCAAAATTCCTCACCAGTGTGGGTGCATTTTTTTTTGTCCTTTATGTTTTCCAATCTCACTGTTTATTGTTGCAAATTTCAACATTTCAGAATTTGATGCTGCCTTCACAAAAAAACACCATTGAAATCACATGCCTAGATTCTCATGAGAAACCTCTCTTAAGCTTGATCTGCCAGAAGAGAACCAACAATATTCCATCCTACTTCCTAGCGCAAACTGACCATTAAGGTATGCAACATTATTTTGAACCCTCACATGATAATCTTGCTCTTGGAGGATGATCATGACCTCCCTTTAGCAACCCTTACTTGACCCTCGTAATCAACCTACTTTAGGACTACATCTCTCTTCACCCCCTTGATGTGCCAGATAGTGGGAATACATGTCAAACATGCTAAGATGTGCCAAGTGATAAGGCATGCCAAGATGTGCAAGGGTGTGTTAATGCGTGTCAGGGACTTTCAAGACAACAAAAGGGAGAAGAAAAGTTAAACTACAAGGAAATGAACACATAAGAGGGTTAATAAATCATCAATTTACCTTTTCCAAGAGGGGCATGCTAGGCACACTAACACTAGGCGGCAATAGGTTCCAAGTGCAAAGTCTTAGTGCATTCTAAGTGCCAAGTATTCCTTTGTTGCTTCTCATCTACTTTCCAACAATTGATCATCACAAATAAATTTAATATTAAACCATGCTAAATCATACCAAGGCATCTCAATGTATTCCATACATGCTAAGAATTTCCAAGCGCCAACACGTGCCAAGCGCCAATATGTGTCAGGGACTAGTGTTATGCATGTTATGAAGTGGAAGGGAATGTTGAAGAGTGCTAAGGTGTGCTAGAGAGTGATAATGCATGTTGATGAGTGTTAAGGAGTACTAGGAAAAAACATTAAGGGAGCACTAGGTAAAAATTCATGGAAGTTAATGAATATGAGGAACGTGTACTTCCAGAGACTAGTGTTAATGGTTAGTGTTAGTTGTCATTCCAAGGAGGGAGTGACAAGGTATGTTAAGCATTGGTAAGGCATGCTAAGGAATATCAAGGCATGTTAAGAATTCCCAAAGTGTGCTTGGGAGTTCCAGGGTGTGCTAATTATATCATGTGCCAATTAATAGTGCCAAGATATGCCAATACATGCTAGGTGCTAAGGATGTGGCGCAGGGTGCCAGGGTATATCAATATGTGTCAAGGCAACAACAGGAAGAACCAATAAGAGGGTTAATAAGTCAAGAATTTATCTTTTTGAAAAGGGGCATGCTAGGCACACTAATAATAGGTCCCAATACATGCCAAGTGGCATTGTGTGCCAAGTGCTAGTGTATGTCAATGCATTCAACAAAGGTGTTCCAGGGCATGCTAGGGACTATATGCGGCATGCCAACACATGCTAGGAGAGTTCCATTTTGTGCTACCACATGCCACCATGTGCTTGGGCATCAATGTCATCACAAGATGTTCTAGGTACAAATATGTTCCAAGACATGTGGGGTAATAAGAAATGTTAGTGTGTGCCAAAGCATTAATTTAAGGTGTGCCCAGATTGTTGAGGATTGTTAGGTCTTTCTCATTAATAGAATTTACAGAGCTCGATTATGTATTAAATAATATGTTTCCTACACACAATAGTGGAACTTTATCTAAATGGAATTTGCTAGATAATAAACTTAATAGATATGAATCATGTGTTGACTCATAGGAAATCTCTATTCGACTAGTCATTACTTGAGGGAAATGATACACGCTTATTACTTCTTAAAAATTTGACTGACCCTAACCACTATGGCCTTGGACATATTATAAAAAATGCTCAACAATAATGGTATTAAATCATTATCTTTTGACAAAAAATATATTAACAGGCACATAGCGTCATCAAAAACTCATTGGAATGATCAATGATGATGGACATTTTTTTATCGTCACCAAAAGTAACAAAAAGAGCATTGGTGAGGATCATTAAAAGTTCATCACTAGAAGTGTCACCAAAGAGAGAATTAGTGATGGGCCTTTAACGACCCTCACCAAAAGTGAAATGTATTTTGTGACGGACCATAAAGGACCATCACTATATACGCTTACAGTGACGGTTTTTAGTGATCAATGATGATGGACATTTTTTGACCGTCACCAAAAGTAACAAAAAGAGCATCGGTGAGGGTCA
This sequence comes from Pinus albicaulis, assembly GCA_034641835.2. NCBI lineage: Eukaryota > Viridiplantae > Streptophyta > Pinopsida > Pinales > Pinaceae > Pinus > Pinus albicaulis. The sequence continues at coordinate 75,783 of JAXQQM020068700.1, forward strand.
TTAAAAGTTCGCCACTAGAAGTGTCACCAAAGAGATAATTAGTGATGGGCCTTTAACAACCCTCACCAAAAGTGTCGTTGAAAATGTCTTTGGTGACAGACCATAAAGTACGATCACTATATACACTTACAGTGACGGTTTTTTAATGACTGTCACCATATGTGACATTGGTGACGGACCTTAAAGGTCCGTCACAAGCATGACCCTCACCAATGTGATTTTTTCTTGTAGTGAAATTACAAATTAACCTATCAAAATTGATCTTATGCATAACAATAAAAGTATCCTTTTGATTTTTGGTTATTACCTCATATGTCTGAAGTTGGGTCATAACTTGTAATATCCTTTGTTTTATTTCATGTGTTTAAGGCACAATATCTATCAAATTCTCAAGTTCCTTGTTTGTGTTTTGAATCTTTTTTCGCATCAAAAAAAATGGAATTGGAGATGAATACAAATTTCCTCATTGAGGGAATCATGATGCGCACCATGGCCATACATCTGCATATATGTTACAAAATTAACATTATTTCAATTATATAAACAATTAAAATACCTGAAGATAGAGCAAGGTTGGCACTTTACATGTCCTTCGGCTGGCCCATTTCCGCGATCATCCCGATACATTATAAAATAATAAGAACCATGAAATATTAAAAAAAAATTTTAAAGATAAGGAAACTAATATGAAAGCGAAATTGTTATTTGTTTACCTGTCTTGAGGTTGTTCCTATGCCACTATCATTATACCACATTACAATAAAATTAGAAATGTGAAATGACATTTTTAACATTGTTAAAGATAAAAATAATAATGCAATAAGTAACAATTGTTTAAAATATAGGTGTTGCATAACTACCTGCACACTACTACTAGATGTATCTACTTTGTTCACATGGTAATCCACTAATAACTATTCCCTGGGAGCTATCTTTTTAATTGCACACACGACTACCCGGTTTCCTTCACGTCCCTCAAATATGCAATATGGTTGTTTGTTGTTGTCCTGGGTCGTGTGCTATTTATAAACCCTATGATATTGCTAGAAGCTTTAGGCCTTCCATCAATATAGATAACATATCCCTTATTTTTATCATCGCTTAAGAGGAAGAAGACGAGTACCTCAAAAGTTGTTAAATTTAGAAAATAATTATTAGTATTTAATAGATTAGAAAATTTTAAGTCAAAAATAAGTTTTCTAAAAAAATAGGATGATGCTGGCATCAAAAATTTTCAAAATCAACATAAAAGTCACTAACATTTTAAAAATTATGTCTATTCTTGGTACATAAGAAAATTTAATGTGTTAAAAACATGTTAAAAAAATTAAGAGTATTTTGAATCAACACTTTTCAAAATCATACCATTTTTTGCTACCTAAAAAAGACAGGTACTCATTTCCATTTCCGTTTCAAAGTTTACATTGTTCAAACCATACTAGTTTAACTTGAAGTATCTAATCAATTAAAAAATTGGATTTTTTTTTAGGGAGAATAAGAGCAACTTAATGCCACAAGAGAATATCCATCCAACACTTCCCTCTAAGTTGATTAGAGGAAAATCAATTCATAACAAATTTGAAAGAGACACAATTTATTTATCTATAAATAATGGAATTTCATTAATGAAATTTGAAATAAACGTATAGTATTACAATCTCCTTGCAAAATGAAATGACAAGGTAATCCTTGATAATTATTTTCAAATCCATTAGATGAACTTGCAAAAAGAATTAGGAAAATGCATTTAGCATACCGA